>JBAMBL010002441.1:0-35924 GCA_037043405.1 Drosophila subquinaria | reverse complement strand
CAAACACTCGCCGACAATGGAATAAAATGGCATTTTATTCCACCACATGCACCACACTGGGGAGGCAAATGGGAGTCCTCAGTACGATCTGTCAAGCTGCACCTACGCCGTGTCATTGGCACCACATCTTTAACGTTTGAGCAAATGCACACATTGTTAGCACAGATCGGCGCTGTGATTAACTCACGACCGCTGTGTTACACACCGGACACTGATATCACATATCTGTCGCCTGCACATTTTCTCATCGGTCGGCCATTCACAACTGTCCCAGAAGGAGATCTCAGCGATCTGCCAATTAATCGTTTGGATTATTGGCAGCATTTACAATCGATGTACCAAGGATTTTGGAAACGTTGGCATCAGGAATACTTAACTACATTGCAACAACGCCAGAAGTGGAACAACAAAACAGCCAACATTTCAGTCGACAACGTGGTACTTGTCAAGGATTCCAACCTACCACCAGCTGCCTGGATCTTAGCTCGTGTATTGGAAACCTATCCAGGACCAGATGGACTTGTTCGTGCTGTCAAACTTAAGACAGCAAGTGGAGAGATGACTAGACCTATCACGAAGCTAGCAGTATTACCGTCTTCAGAAACGTTGTTTCAGGGCGGCCCGGGATGTTGATGAACCAATTGCATCCAGCGAATTTAATGAAGTTATTTGAATTATTATTTTATTAACATTTGTCATCTCCAATTTAAGTCACTTAACATTAACATATTCTGTACTCATTTTGGTTATGTTAACACACACACACATGCAAAGAATTTGACGCGTGTTCAGCGTCTTGTGTGAATTACGTTTTAGTTTTTAAACAGACAGCAAATCAAGCAGGACAGCGCTCCTCAATAAATTAGAAATACAAAATACAGTCCACTAAATGTTTCATTCACCATCAGTATTAATAAATGATATTCTAGCTTTTGAATAATTATTGCATACATTTAGGCGGTCCCATGATATTTATTCGTTGTCTTATGCGACCAGCTTGTGGAGACTGCTAAACACCGAAATTCGAGTTCTTCAAGTTAAATTAAAAAAAAAAATTTGATATTGAAGAGTTAAAGCAAACGATTAAAGAAAATTGTATACAATAATTAATAAAATTTCCACATAATTAAATGTATTATTTGAGGCAGAAACTGTCACATACCTTAAAGCGCGCACTGCACCGCGTTCGGTTATCAGACTGGACTTAAGCTTTAAATAAAAAGAAGAATATTTTTAAAATAAATAAATGCATTTAATTAATTTAATGTCGTAAAAATATTACCTCATTGACTTCCAAACGCAGCTGCTCTGCAAGTGCGTTTAGCTTTTGTATAGTGTCCACATTCTCCTGTAGTTTACGCTTGAAACGCTGTGGTGCCGCTGAAAGCACATTAACGCCGCCAATGATAACGGGACGTTCGACCTTGCGTTCAGGCTGCTTGACAGGAGCTTTTGTCGAGTTGGCAGTCGAGTGGACATTCGAGTTGACAGTCGAGTTGGCAATCGAGTTGGCAGTCTCGTGTCGTGACTTAATATTCAAGTGTATGCCCTCGATGCGTGTGCGTTTCTCCTGGTTTACGGTATCCCCAACGGATGTGAGCGATGTGCTCAGCTTCTTTTTACGTTTCAATTTATTTTTGCTTAGGACAAGCGCTTGCCAGTCTTCAGTTTCGTGCTGGAAGCTCTGTTTTGCTCTGGAGACATGATCGTGCTCCATTTTACGCACAGCCCCATTGTGGGGCATCAATATGTGTGCGGTTTTCTCATTGAACCCTTTGCTAGAGGTCGTTTTTAATTGATTTTCAGCCATTTTTTATGTATGAACTTTGAACATATAAAAAATTTAGCCGTCGTTAAAAAATGCTGCATATGCGGTGTGGTCCGACCTAACTGAAAGTCTCGTTAATCATTTGGAAGAGTCAATCAATCTCGTAGCCGCTGAGTTTCATTCAGGTTTTATCTGTAATATGAGAAATCACATCTATATCGTTTAAATATTTTTCACTTGCGTTTGAAGGGTTTCTTTAACAGCCCGGTTAACTTCTAAGCTCTTCTGCTGTTCAACAAGTTCTCCCCCTTTATTGATTTATACGGAAAGTGTAGAGCTTTTCTTTCAGCAATATGTGGCACACATGCAAGTGCTATTCATCAAACTATTCGTAGTCTAGTTAATGTTACTTTGTAAGTTTTATATCTACATATGTACATGACGTCAAGCGGCGCGCCTTTCAATGATATATGCATAAACATGTAATGCCCCTAGAGCAAATGGGGCTGTACCATCCATATAAACACGCATGAAAATTGTATTTTATGATGTGGCAGAGCAACAAAATTCTCTACATTGTTCTTGCATCCGCTTAACAATAACAATACAGTCAAACCTCTATATGCATATATTGTATATGTATATATAGATAGCGGATTGAGAGCGGTACAGACATCATCTATATGGTCGAGGGCCTCATTCTCTCTGAAAATTATAGCATGATCATCTTTATCAAGGCCAACAATCTCTATATATACTATACTATGCACCCGTAACCTCTTGCTCTCTCTGAATAAATAAAACTGACGATTGGAATTTCATTTGAAAGACTTAATAAATTCTGAATAAGTAGATTACAAGTATAAGTAAATTTATAGAGCTCATGTTGCACATTTAATTAAATTAAATTTGTGTTGCCTCAACTCGACAACATTAATAAAGTGTTATTTGGATTGGAGCACGACATGGTGACATCACGTGCCTTGCCTTTCACAGTCGCCCACACCATCTCCAACCACGAACCATACCACAAAAAAATGTGTACTTCTTTCTGTCAGAAATGATGAAAATTTTGCAACATTTCCTAAAAGTTTTCTATTTATCATACAGCAAATAATGTGGAAACGATGAGTCGTTAAAATGTGTATTCACTAAGATCTATAAATTGTTCGGGAATCTGATTCATTCAAGAACACACTCTTAGTACATATACGCACCATTAACATTAAAAACCTTGGATATACTTGGCGTTAACTAGAACAACGTTTGTTTGGCATAGGAAATTGTTATTTTCTTTGACTTTTCTCTCACTCCACTTGTAATTTCGTAATTTCAAACTGTTTCTGTTTATTTACTTTTGCGGTTCGTTTGAACTAATTTTTCTCGCAGTGTATCTGGCAATGACGTCAATTTGCGTATACTAAGTTAATTTTAGTATATGTCGAGTAGCACTTAAAATCTTTTCAATATACATACAGTAATTGTTTTCCACTTAAATCTTGTATTTTATTGTAAGAAAATTCGACACTTTTCAATTCGTTTAAATCGGTAACAAGTAGCTTTCAATATATTCGACAATATTACAGCTACTGCTAAAGTTCTTCGAGAAATATTTATTTCTATTTGTTGTTGTATACTCGTATATTATGTTATAAATTTGTTAATTAATTTCAATTTAAAAAAATAAACTTTTGTATTCTAGTTGCTAGTTTCGTTTTGCTTAGCGTTGTTAAGCGGAGAGATCTTTCGTTTCGGTCGGACACCGATTGACTAACCCGACGGCCAGAGCTTTCGTGTGCTTGTGCTTTACATACCATATTTTGCTCCATTTAATTCAAGAAAGCTTTGGCATTTTATTGATGCATTCCGAGTGCGTGTGCGGGTTGGGGTCAATTGCCGACAGAGGGGTGTAAAAGCTTTCGCCCGCCACAAGAAACTCTTGACCGGGAACAGGCGCTGCCGGAAGCGGCAATTGATTGAATCTTAAGTATTTGTTTTGACTGCATTCATAACAAAAACAAACCAAGTGTGCTTCGCGGTGTGTTTAGAAGCTACAAATATAAAGAGGGAGCTGACAACAGCTGGAGCTTTACAAATGATACATAAATTTATGACAGCGTCTTAACGACACTATGAATGATGGACACAATTAGGACGCTTAGATTTCAATGTGTATGGGACAAATGAGAAAACGATTTCTAAACATAGACCATTAAATGTGGAACTTTGTAAATTCCTAATATACAGATTTATTTACTTACTCCTCATACATATTTAATTCGTTTTTCAAGTCCTGCATGGTTACAGTTTCGTAATCACTTCGTAATCACTTTAATGTCTTCGATATCACAAACGTGAAGCAACTAAAATTCCAATTCCATTTTACCGAATTAGATTTAGGTGAAACTATTTGAACATAGTTGATAATTGAACTGGCTTTTAAATAGCTCCTCTGCTCAGGCGAACAACTCACTCAAGTTGAGCGATCGGAACAAACTAAAAACACGCAACCAAATTCGAAAATGGAATATGCGTGTGCAACGAGTGGAAGATCGCCAAATTTATATAAATAGATAGAAAAACACATCTATATTTGAAGTTTGAATAAAAGGGGACAATTACATACATATGTATGTATGTATATATTTTCAGAACTAGTCTCTTGAAATTTGCAAAGAAAACTATGCTTTCATCAGTAAACTTCTTTAATATGAATTCTCTTTGTAACGGTCGTTTTGAAAAATCTAGTTGCAATAATAACAATAAGAAAAACATTTTAACAAACATTTTAATAAGGAAACAATTTATGAAAAATTTCAAAATTTAAAGTTTTGGCTTTCTTCCTCTCGCTAAAGTCTTTTTTTGAATAGTTATACACTAATAAAAAAATGAATCTAAAATCAAGATTTTGGTCTCAGAACTAAGAACATTGGTCTAAAAAATGCGTCGAGAACATGAAAATCTTGAAGTAAGAAAACACATCTTGATTCTAAGAACATTTTAATTAAGACCAAGTTCTTATTTTTAAGACCATAAATTCTTATATTTTCAAGACCACAAATCTTATTATATGAATAAAACTTTTTATTTTTAAGATTATGTCTTCTTATTATAAGACCAAAAAGTTTTGAATACTCAAGACAAAAAATCTCAAATTAAGATTAAGCTTCTTAACAATTTAAGAAGCATGAAGTAAGTTTTAGTTAACTTGAGGTCTAGTAATGTCGATATGACAATACAAAAAACACTTGCAGAACGCAAGGAGCATGGATCGGTATACAGCTGTTTCAAGAGACGCCAATCTCTATCATAAGTACCGTTGTGATGACTTGACCAGTGATCCAAGCCTAATGTCATATTTGAGAAGCCAGAACCAGTTGTGAATTATTGGTCTCAAGAAGTGAAAAAATTTTAAGATTTTTGTTCTTATTTTAAGAGAAGAATATCTAAGATCTAAGATTTTTATTCTTATATTAAGAACCTAACCTTTTTTAGAATAATATTCTTAGTTTAAGTAATTTGGTCTTAAAATGGTCTTATATTAAGAACTAAATATTTAAATTTGAGAACTTTATTCTTATATTAGGAATTTACGATTTTCAAGATTAATATTCTTAGTTTTAGTAATTTGGTCTTAAAATATTCTTATTTCAAGAACAAAATTTTTAAGATGAATGTTCTTGATTTTAGAAAGTGGTCTTTTTTTCAGTGTATGTATTTAATAATAATTTACAAAATCTATCCAATTGTAACGGTCATCATTTTTGCTTACTTTTCTAAAAATGATCTATTGATTATATATGACTAAATAGGTAAATGTACTACTGGCTCCATTAATTTAATATTTTTAAACTAAACCCTCTAATGCCTTTTTTTCTGTCGTGCTGGATAAATTATTTATGACTAATTTTTGGTCAAACTTAACAAATCTGATGTAAGTTTTTAATTAGACGCATAGTTAACCTGGTACATTCGGGCATTCCCGCCTTCATTTTTTGAAATATACTAGTTGTTGATCATCGGATATAAATTTATGTAAATCCTTTATTGATGATTGTGAAATTCTAAAAACCAATTTTAAAAGCTAGAATTCCATAGGTGAACGGTAAATTTTTTAGAAAAAGCCTTGATTTCCGATTTGAGCCCAATCAATTTGCTTTTTTCCACTGATAAAGTTTACACCAGTGACCAATATTGTCGTATCTATGGTTTCAACAAATTTTTCATCTCTAGCAAATATTGACAACAATTTTGGCTGGAATGTCCAACCCTACCTTAACTTAATTTATTGTTTTCAAATATATGCTTATATTAATTAATAGGAAACTAAATTTCCTACCAGCCAGTATTTATCTTAACTCTGTACAATAAGATTTACTATTTATTTTCTTTGTCTTAAAATCAGTAATTGCTTACATTTATTTACGTCCAGACACCTGCTATTTTGACTTTGATGTCATATTTCTGCAAATCGAATTGAGCTTAAGTCATGTGTGATATTTAACATATATTACGGGCATATATTACCAACACTTTAGTAATTTGCATTCTTCAAAATACTAATTTTTGTAACTTAAAGCAAGCTTTTTGTTGACCGCGCCTTACAGGGTTAGGCATTAGAGGGTTAAGCTGCCAAGCAGCAGTATGGTCTTTTCGGCGTTATGCTTAATTTTGAAGCTAGCCTTTTGAAAATTTTACAAGAATTTTTGTTATCTTTTTGTCGATTTATTAACATTTTATTCACCACGCGTAGGATGACGTGTACCAAACATTCCTTAAAATGAACTTTATTATTTATTCTAATTTATAATTTTTTTGGTTTATTGAAGCTGTACTTTATTGCTAAATTTAACAAATAAACATTCTTTGTAACAGTCGTTTTCAAAAAATAAAGTTGCTATCGGACGAAGAAACTCTTATCGATATTTACCTAAACCAATATCGCAGCGTTTTATACGATATTTGGCATATCAATATATTTGCAGCCCTGCTACAGTATCGATAGTATAATCGATAATTGATAGCTCTGCCGCTTACTCATTGCGGAAAACGTGAAAGAAAATCATATTGCCGCCTGTCTGCTACCAAAATTGATTGTTTTAGCTAATATTAACGTACAACGGCAAATAACATCACTTAAAAATGGTTAGTAAAGGTGTAAATTAGTGCTACAACTAGAATTAGAGTATAATAAATAAGAACTGTTGAAAAATTATATATGCGCAATATAACGCCATGTGCGCCCTCGTGATTAAACTAATTAATGAGAATAGTTAAAATTATGGATAAAATAGACAGGATAAAATATTCAACAAGTGATGAGCGAGTGCATTAGAATGCAACTGTGCATCATGCGGCACTCCAACATAACCTTCAAAGAAGCTTCTCGCAAACAGCCCAATGACAACTGAGGCTCACAGCTGTCAAATTAAATGGTGACTGACTAATTTGGTATTGTTTTATTGTATTCAATTTGCAGCAGCCACAAATAGTGCTCCTGAAGGAAGGCACCGACACGTCGCAGGGCAAGCCGCAGCTGATATCGAATATCAATGCCTGCCAATCGATTGTGGACGCTGTCCGGACCACTTTGGGTCCCCGCGGCATGGACAAACTGATTGTGGATGCGCAGGGCAAGGCGACTATATCAAATGATGGCGCCACAATCATGAAACTACTGGAGATCATTCATCCAGCGGCTAAAACATTGGTTGACATTGCCAAATCACAGGACGCCGAGGTGAGTTTAACTAAATGTTCATCCAATGACTTGACACACGTGACTTAAACCACTTGAATACAGGTGGGCGATGGCACCACATCGGTTGTGCTGCTGGCTGGCGAGTTCCTTAAGCAGGTGAAACCCTTTATTGAGGAGGGCGTGCATCCGCGCATTGTGATCAAGGCCATACGCAAGGCTCTGCAGCTCTGTATGGATAAGATCAATGAAATGGCTGTTTGCATTGAGAATCAGTCGAAGGACCAGCAACGTAGCTTGTTGGAGAAATGTGCCGCCACGGCCATGTCATCCAAGCTGATACATCAGCAAAAGGATTTCTTCTCCAGAATCGTGGTCGATGCTGTCCTCTCTCTGGATGAGCTGCTGCCGCTGAACATGATTGGCATCAAAAAGGTTGCCGGCGGTTCATTGGAGGAATCCCAATTGATTTCTGGTGTTGCATTTAAGAAGACCTTCTCATACGCCGGCTTCGAGATGGCACCCAAATCCTATGAGAACTGCAAAATTGCTTTGCTTAACATCGAACTGGAACTGAAGGCCGAGCGTGACAATGCAGAGATTCGTGTCGACAATGTGAAGGAGTATCAGAAGGTGGTTGATGCCGAATGGCAAATTCTTTACAACAAATTGGCCAAGATTCACGAGTCTGGTGCCAATGTGGTGCTCTCCAAGCTGCCCATTGGCGATGTGGCCACACAGTATTTTGCCGATCGCGACATATTCTGCGCGGGCCGTGTTCCCGAGGAGGATCTCAAGCGAACAATGAAGGCCTGCGGCGGTGCCGTCATGACCACAGCCAACGACATTAAGGCCAACGTCCTGGGTCTGTGCGAGCGCTTCGAGGAGCGTCAAGTGGGTGGCGATCGTTTCAATCTATTCCAAGGTAAGCACTTCTATACAAACGATACTTCCAATGCAGTTTCTAAAATTCGTTCTTCCGACAGGCTGTCCCAATGCCAAGACTAGCACATTGATCCTTCGTGGTGGCGCTGAGCAGTTCCTTGAGGAGACGGAGCGCTCACTGCACGACGCCATTATGATTGTGCGTCGTACCATTCAGCACGATTCAGTTGTCGCCGGTGGCGGTGCCATCGAAATGGAACTCTCCAAGGTGCTGCGAGACTACTCGCGCACCATTGCCGGCAAGGAGCAGCTGCTGATTGCAGCCATTGCCAAGGGACTGGAGATTATTCCCCGTCAGCTGTGCGACAATGCCGGTTTCGATGCAACCAACATTCTCAACAAGCTGCGCCAGAAGCATGCCCAAGGTGAGTCACCACATTTAATTCCATTATACCTACGCATATAGAAACCAGATATAAAGTTGATCAGAGTGCTCCTAGGGTACATAATAAAAATAGCTTATTGTTTTGAGATTTTTAAAACAAGGAAAAAAGCTATAAAATTTAAAAAAGTCAAAAATAGTTTAGAAAATGGAGGAAAAACTAGAAAAGAATTGAAAAAAATAGCTTTGGTTTTCAGAGAACTGTTAAATTTTCTAATTAAATAAGAATATACATTTTCTGAAAAAATACAACTCTACTGATCCCAACTAAATGGATAAACAGAACATTAAAAAAAAGCAGTAGGAAAGTGTGCAGAAACCAAAATCACACATTGTTTGGATTTTAAACTTTCACAATTTAATTTTTGTAATTTTTGGTTAACTATTTACAAGTTTTCCTGTTTTTTCCATTTTTTTGATTTCCAATTTTATCATTTTAAATTTGCATTATATTTTGCATTTTACTTTAAAGCAACTAAGACATTGCAAAAATTAAAAAGTATTATTTCTCACAATTCAAATAGACAATCAGATAATTAAAAAAGTATTATTTGTCACAATTCTTATAGACAATCAGATAATTCATAGAATGTATCAACGCATTCAAGATCAAGCTGAATTCGAAACTCAGTGCAATTTGTTTGTAATTAATACTTTAATCAGATTTACATTTAGTTTGCATTTGTTGTCATGTTTTGGTCTTTGAGCTGATCGTGCCACAATTGAAAGCAGGGATCCTGGCACAGTCCGGGATTACTGGGACAGAGGTTGCACATGTATTTGGTGAACTGCAACATGCCGCCCTTGCTGCAATATTGACAATTCTTGCGCACCGGCTTCGTCTTCTGCTGTTGAATCGGAATCAGTTCATGTTTAGGTTCAATTAACTTGGCTTCGGCCACAGCTCGAATCGGTGGAGTTGTCTTAGTTTTTAACTTGGTGCTAATGACTGCAGCTGGCTGTGGAGGTGGTGGCGATTCTACTAACGCTGCTGCTCCGCCTCCCGCGGTGTCCTCCTTGAGCAGCGACTTGATGATGGCCACTCGAAACTCTGCATAAGTCTTTAGTTTAGCTTCCGAGCTGGGAAATCCCCGAGATGGCTGAGCATTGGCCATATAGAGCAGATGGGCATTGTAGACGATCATATTGAGTAGATAGATGAGCAGCTGCTGCTGCCGTTGCAGGCCAGAGCAGGCGGGCTGATAGCTGATGAGTTGTTGTCTGGTGGATTGTGTGGGACGCAGATGAAAGTCCAACTGCTGTATGAGCTTGGGGCGTGCGTTAATCTTCTGCATGGACATTTCCTTGGCATAGATGGCCAGGCAGTCCGAGCTATAGAAATAGACGCATTTCTCGCGTCGCCGCCACTTGGCCATCATCAGTGGCGTTGCATATCTGGTGGCAATGCTGTTCGACGCCAGCTGCTGATGGACCAACGCCTTGCTGTTGCCATAGCGATTCCTGTCCAGCAGACCGCTGCAATAGGTGCCCAGCTTGGAGAGCTCATGGGCCAGCCCATAGCTGCCATAATATTTGCACACATAAGCGCTGTGTCCCAGCTGCAGATGATCCTGGAGCAATTGCAACGCCAGCTGACTACGTTGCACCACCAATTGCCGTGAATTCCTGGGCAAGTGATGCTCCACAATCTCTGGCATGATGCGGATTATCAAGCCACTTTGTTCGGTCAGCAAGTGGAGCATTAACGCGTTGCTGCGTTGTCTCTCCGGCAACTCGTTCTGATAGCTGAACTTGCCCTTCCACTGGATAATGGGTTCATTCAGCACCAGTGGCTGACCGCACACGTACAGCTCCGACATGCGGACATTGAAATATTTGACCAGCTTGCCCGCATCCCCTCCAGCATTGCTGGCGCTTGTGTTTCCGGGCAGCTCATCGAAGCTCAGCGACTGCAGCAGTTCAAGAAATCGATGAAGTGGCATTTTCTGGGCAAATCCAACAAATCCATGAAACAGATTATCACTCCAGTAGTCGCTTAGCTGGGACAACTTAACGTCGCTCATCAGCAGGCAGAGTCCCACAAATGTTTCCAGCTCCTCGCCATTGGCTCCCAGCGACAAGTTTCTCGCATTGCAGCCACGTGCGAGCTGGGCAAAGAACTCGACACGATTGCCCAGCAGTTGGTTGAAGTAGTGCAACGGGCACACATATTTCCTGACTGCTTTGAGGCCCGTTTGCTGATTCGGCGTATTGAATTTGAATATGAGCCGTGGCGTCGTCTGTTGCACAGTCCACTCCGCATCATAGTCGTCCACTTCATCTAGAGTCGAGTGTGGGATTGAGTGAGCTTTACATGTACATCTTATATAATCAATTACTTACCTTCGCAAAAGACCTCGCGTGTCCCAAAGTTAATTTCCGAGTATCCATCTTCATCGGAGTCACTTTGCTGCAACTCCAAGTCCGATTTTGTTTCCTCTGTGTCCGTTGCTATTGTCGTCGTTGTTTTTGCCGTGTTGTTGCCCAGCTGCGCTGTCACCGCCAGTTGCAGCTGCAGTTCCGTTAGATCGGGCTTGATGTCTACACAATCGTAGTCAGCCAGTGGATAGCTGCTGGCCAGCAGAGGCTCCGTTTTCACATCGAGACTTTGTCGCTTCACCGGCGACCTGTGCACATCCTGACGCGGCTTCAGCTGCTGTTTCCGTTTACGTCCCGATGTCGACATTCTGATTTATTGTTTACTTTCAATTTACAATTTAATTGAATTTTTAACAACTACAAAACTGCTGTCCAACTGAACTTCTTCGGCTAGCGCGTGTTTGTCTTGGCAGCTCTTTCGTTCGACGGCCTACGTTCATAGTGTGTGCTCTTTCACTCTCACTGGCAGTGCTTGTATATTTGTCGCTTTTTCTTATGCGCGGGCACTTTTTCATGGAGTTGCCACCATGTTGGAATTTGCGATTGCCTACTAGAGATGCACGTGAGCAGCGCGTGCACGATACTAAACGATATATACATATTTATTATTAATTTGTGTAGTAATACATTTTTATATATCTAATCCTTTTTTTGTTTTTTCTTTAACCAACAGGTGGCCAATGGTATGGCGTGGACATCACCAAGGAGGACATTTCCGATAACTTTGAGCAGTGCGTGTGGGAGCCATCGATTATTAAGATCAATGCCCTGACTGCCGCCTCGGAAGCCGCTTGCATGATTCTCTCTGTGGATGAAACAATTAAGAGCCCTAAGGCCGGCGAAGCACCTATGGCTGGTGGCGGCATGGGAATGGGTCGCGGCATGGGCAGGCCCATGTAAAATAAACTACACTTAATCGCAGCAAACAATTGCAACACAACAACAATAACACTAAGCATAACATCAACAAACACACACACTCAATGCGTTTCGCAAACATTCATTTGCATTTTTCTCTTTTAACTTAACACACGTTCACATGTATTACTTGGTCATAAATCGCAGGCTTCTTTGTTGCACCTTTTGAACAATTATATACAATAACTGACCTATGCCTATGTCTAATAAAATAAAATGAAACATTATTTTTCATAACACACACGACCGAGATTTAATTTCTTTTTAGATTTTTATAGGAAAATTTAAAAGCTTATTTGTATTTTTGAGAGCTCTAAATCCGTACCAGTATTTTCATTATTTAGAAAAATATAATTTCACATTTCTCAATTAAAAAAACAGGCGCTCAAGCAACCAATGCAAATACAGGGTATAAGGAAAGAGGCAATAACAAACGCGTCTTTGTTTCATCTATCTGGCAACTCCAATAGCGACTGCAGTGCGCTTTGCTAGCGTTTTTTATACGCGGCTCGCTTCAGTTCTTAGCTGTTTTTGTAGCCAGCACGTTGTTTCCGCGCGCGTTTTTCACACGCCCACACAAGCAAACGGCAATTAAACGCCGCATAAACAGCAACAATATTTTGCAATGGGCAACCACAAAGTGCTAAAAACGGCTGGCATTAATCTCAGGTATTCTATGTATGATTTTATTGATGCGGTCAAAAAGCATCACATCATTTGGGATCGAGAGCACGAGAATTTTCACAATCGGGAGCTGCGCGATCAGGCCTGGCAACAGATTGGCCTGCAGCTGTGCAAGAATTTCGAAGTAGCCAGCGGTGGAGAGAAGCTGGAAATTGGTAAGACATGAAATGCTATGCAATATTAATGCAAGTATTTATTAACATACTCTTTGCTTTGATTACCAACAGCTAAAACATTGCTGAAACGATGGAAAAATACGCGCGATAGTTATTTGCGGGTGAACAGGCTGCGGCAGAGCGGCGAGGAGATCTCCCGTGCATCTTACATATACGAGAAGGAACTGAGTTTTCTACTGGACGTCAAGGCAGACGACGTGGAGACGCTCAAGGACGATCCAAAGGCATCTGCGAAACGCAAGCAATATCGCACACTAAGGACGCCGTTGAAGCGGCGTCGCGAATCGGACAATCAAAGCACAGCCGCGGACGCTGATGCGACATCCGAGGCAGCTGTCCCCCATCATAACTTATCCGACGATGGCTTGCACACGATGCTGGACACTTTGAACTGCACAACAAACACCTCAACGATTCACGGAGCCAAAGGCGATCCCAGCACCACATTCCCCCAAGACATCAACAGTGGTGCGAGCAGCTCAACTACACTTCCATTGGCTACAGTCTCAGCCTCCGCTGATCCCGATCCCGATCAGGCGTTCTTTGATAGCATCAAGCCGGACATGCAGCGCATGAGCAGCGATCAGAAATTAGAGTTCAAAATCGAAGTGCTAAAGATACTTCGGCACTTTAAGCCAATGCCAAATTGACATACGTATGCAATTCGTATTGTTAACAAGAACAGCTTTAAAGTGCATAGTAAAAAGTTGCTAATAGAATTAAGGTAAATGTGACTGAATAAAAATATATGTAAAACGATAATAAACATTATATAATGTAGCCCTGGTAATGCGGGTATCTTTCGGCGAAGAGCGCCATATTTGAACAAGTGCCCTGTTTTTCTTTTCTAAACTTCTTTTACTCCAGGATATAAAGATTATGTTAAGAATTCATTATTATTTATTTTTTATTCGTAGACGACAAACACAAATTCGTACGCGCAATTATTTAGATCGAATATATCGATTAGAATACCTAAAACGATATGTGTGTCAGCCCTGGCAATTTTTGCGTGTGTGCGAGTATCGGTTTTAGGCGCTCAAGCGCAATTTGAAAAAAGATACCCAATTGAATTTTTTTTAGGACTAATTGGAACTTGCAAATCACTATGGACGGCTAGTCCACTCTAGTGACGAGAGCATGACGAAAGGCGACTATCAAAAGATACAGGAAAAATGGAAAATTATCTACGACTATCCGATCAGATCAAATTATATACCGATCAAACAGATTCTCGTTACCTGTCAAAAGTGCATGCTATGTCTTTTGGTAACTTGGGTCATTAGATTAAATTTAAATTATTGGAGCGGATGAGACCATTGGGGCTTCTATCATTCCAAACTTACAGCTTTTTTAAAAGATATTTAAATTAAAAATTGTATGGCTTCCCAAAATGAGATCAAACGTTATTTTGTTGTATGATTTTTGAATCAAAAGAATGTTTATGGACTTTTATTATGTACATTTTACTTGGGGCCGTTTTTTTAACGCACACAAAAATTTTATCAAATACATAGTCTTGAATTTTAAAATATCTTTTCAATAGGCTTTTATTAGACATTGAAAAAAACAAGCCATAGAATTTAAGGGGTCGTTAACAATAAAGTATCGTAGCAGGCAGGTATGGTAGCAAAAGAAGACACGCCCGCTCAAAAGCTGATAGCTGTTGCGCTGCAGAAATATTTATTGGTGCCAATTGAGGGTAATTTTATTTTTTAAGGTCTTCCTTCAACAGTTTTTTTAGTTAATAAATTGATTTTAAAATTTGGTGAATGTACAATAAGAATTTACCTTGTATTTTTTCATGTATTATGACTCGCTGTACTAGGGGCTAATTGAAATGCTAACAATACCCGATCGAATGAACGGTACTTTTAAACAGCCCTCGGAAAATCTTGTTGCATGTGCGCTTTTATGTGCACAGACATTAACTGTCAAAACGAAATCAATGCATTTTGTGGTGTACATACATGTACATGTGCGTATGTATGTTCATCAAAGCTGTTTGACTTGTTTGTAGTTTATAAAAGGCCTAAACCTGAATATTGCCAATCGAGTTTTATGTAAATACATATGTATGTTTGTACATACGTACATCCATATGCGCATACAAGCATACATACTATAAGCTAGGGCTGCAGCAAAATTTTTTGCAAATTGGCCAAGCCAGGGTAGCATTAATGTTTGGTATATACTATACATACGAACATATATTGTAGTGTTTCTTATTAAGGGCCTAATTGAGCGTCAAGAGAAACTGCGGGCAAATACTCAAGTATCACATAAACATTAAGTAAATATATGTATAACGCGCCCGCATAACTGCATATGTATGCATACAATACTCATGTACATACACGCATACATACATATGTATGTGTGTAAATTTCAACCGTTTTTTGTGGTAGTTTCGAGTTTCAGGAATTTCAGGACTGCTGCGTAGCTAAGGGAGGGAGGGAGAGGGAGAGAGACCCTATTGCGCCGTCTGTTGCCGTCGTGCACATTAGGAACGGCAGAGGCAGAAGTGGCAGCTGTTCGGGACTGTTAATGCGACGCGTCGCTGCCTTTTGTCTGCGTCTACCTGAACCCGCTCATAACGTATTCCCAGCGTGCGTAACGTATTTCCCGACAGCATAGGGACATGTTTGCAAGAGATTTAGGTCAGATGCCTCTCAGAATGCCCCTTGTCTCCTGTCTCTTGTACCTGTATCAATGCCGAGCACTGCAGTGGAACCAACCGACTCAACAATCGACAGGAAGTCGTCCTTTTAAAGCATTTTGTTGAATGCCACCTTTGCTTTACTTATTGTTTTACTTAATACGAGAGTGTATGGTACATAAGAATTAAATACGATTCTAAGCATATGTATGTATATGTATAATCTAAATCTCAGCTGGAGTTTCGGGCTCAGCTATCTGATATCACAACCTGAGTACTCTTGTATCTCGTCCAAGCCAAATCCGCCCGCTGCAAATATGAGTGAACCTCTTGTTGATTGGCCAGCACTTCAAACTTCTCCAGGGCCAGCTTGAGCAGAACAAACTCGAGAGTACGTACACCGCCCGCTTTGGATGGGGATCGCAGGTTGTCCACAAGCAATAGATACTTTCGCAATAGCTCCACGTGATGGGCGTAGTGGCCGTTCTCCAGGCTGGCATCCACCTCGTTAACATATTTCATGGTCTTCTTGAGACGTGCTGCCAAATCGTCGCTACGTCCCACAAGCGGTGCCAGCTCCGTATTGAGTTTCTGAACCGATCGCTTCGTGGACAGCAGTAGCTGAACTGCCGCCTCATTGTATACGCTCTCCTCTGGCCAGGACTGTGCATCCGGGGCATTCGTACTTGATCCTAGTATATTGTCCTGCATGGACACTCGATTATTCTCCACGAAGATGGTCTGATTGATCGGCTCGGAGGAATTGGCGGGATGCTTCACATTGAAATCCAATGAAAAATGAAAAATAACATTCGCCTGCAAAGAAAAGAATCTTAGTTAAAGTGACTCAAGTAAACTTGGTACTGGCTGGACTTGCCTGGCTGTGCTGCAGAGCAAGGAAGCTCAACATAACGATTAGCCAAGTGGCAATTGGGATTTGTGGTGACATCTTGCAACGTTGCTGGAAACAGTTCAACTGAACTCAAGTCATTTCCGATGCGAAGCTGATCAGCGATCACACCATATGTATAGTACTAGACACGCTCGCTTATCTGGATCTGGACCAACGGAGAGTTCAGCTGGGCTGATAACGCATTTACTACTCAATGAATGTCAGGCGGCATGCGGCTGCTCACTAGAGGTCAATCCACTGTGACCTCCGTCAGACGATCGACGAGTCACGTGGGTCGATTTTCCCATACTATGCAATTCCTAATGCCAGGGATGAAATCAAGTACTTTGTGCTTATTCAAGACTAGAAACTAAACTTTTATTTATGAAAATAGTTCAGTAAATTCAGATAATGTCTATGTCTATAATACCGGTAGTTCAATCCATCTAGAACTTCATTTAAAAAAAAATAAAATCTAAATTTTTTTTAAAAATAAATATAAGAGTCAATTCTGATAATGGCTTTGAAATACCGAAATAATGGGGAAATAAATTCCTAAACACAAAATCTTATGGTAACCACATTAATATGAAGTCTAACTACGATATTCGTATTTCCCGAAATAAAAATCTTAAACTTTACATAAATTCCAAATTGTAACTTTACTAAATTCAAAAAACAAAACTAAAGTTTTTTTTTTTTTGAAAATATTCAGATATTGTTCATGCAATATCTACTCTTTTTGTTCGGTTTTAATTTTATATAACATCCACAATAAAAGCTTAGTAAATTAAAAAGTCCAACACTAAAGTATTGTATGAATATGGAATAATAAATTCGAATAATTTGTATGAAATACAATACAGGAATAGAAAAAATAAAAGATTTTATATAAATCGAAATATGTGAATGCTGTAGACTAATTAAAGTTATACTAAAGATTTGAATGCTAATAGAATAGAATTGAATGTAGTACAGCGAATGCCTAGTTTATTTGTAATTTATTATTTATAGTATCTCTAACACAAAATTTTGTGGAATTTAAAATAATGTTTACGAAAATACATATAATTTAAACACCTTCGTCCTCAAAAATGTTTACCTTTTACAGTGTGTTTACCCTATTCAAGTGACTCGCAACGTAATTGCGCAAGTATATATGTATGTATGTAAATAACTAGAGATGGGCACGGCCCGCGTGTATATATGTACATACATATATGTATGTATATACGAAATATAAATGTATATATTTTGATGTTTACTCTCATGTACATATATGTTTGATCAAAGCTTTTGTTTTGATTATTTGATAACCGTAAAGCGTGATCTAAAACCATGTACATACGACGTAAGGTCCTTATCAAAATTATAAGACACATAAATAATTTGTATTCCTCTCCTTATTTAGAATTTTGCAAATACTTATTTTAATGATCTCAAAACATAGTTTTTAAGGAAATGCGGTCAGATAGACCCGAAATTATTGATGTTCCTGTCAGATTCCATTAAGTTGAGAATTTCTGATGTTGGTAGATGCCAAGGATATTCGATAGATCGCTAAACTATCGAAATTTATGACAAATACATGGATATTTTTAGCTTATATGTACATGTTATTTAATTTTTGGCTTTTTGTTATTATTTAAAAAATAAGTATTAACACTTAATATTTTGAAATAAAAGGTGATGAAACACTTTGGTATTTGTTTATGAATTATGTTAAATTGTTTATTTTTAGCTAGATGGCCTATCAAGAAAAATATTTAAGAAAAAAAATCTAAGTGTCTTATAATTTTGGTAAACACCTTAGTATACTCACTTGGTATTTTATTGCTAGTATTTAATTGCTCATTTAAAATGCAAAGCTACATATGAATGTACCTATTAACATTACAGTCACGGTTGCTACATTTAGTACATTTGTGCTAAAACTAGTACTTTTTCTTTAATTACATTGTTTTAGTTTAATGTGAAATACAAATTTTAGTATTATAGTTATATATTTATTTTTCGCTTTCATAAATTAAATAAGAAAACTCTATTTTGATATTTAACTAAGAAAAAAAAATATATATATTTTTAAGTACATATCAAAATCAACCGCACTTGTTTCCCACGAATGTACATACATACATATGTATGTATTTCAAAATGTTTTTTATGAAGTGGTGACCGTGGTTATACTTCAAGTGAACTCTGTAGTATAAAGTTTGTACCTTCAGAAATATAAATACATACTTATGTACATATATTTACACATGTTTTTAATTCGTTTCTGAAGTTTTACCTTTGTTGGTTTTGTTTTAAGTCACGTAGGACACCTAATGACTCTGTGCCTAACTATGTACATATGTATGTATGTACATATGTAAATATGTAAGCAGAGTAACTGTTTAGACAAAATAATAAATAATATTTGTTTATGCTTTGCATAATTAAAAAAATATTTTAAGATTTTTTTTAAATTATGAGTTTTTATTAAAATATGTACATATGTATGTATGCATGTACATATGTATATGTACATACAGGGTTGCCCATATTCGACGGACCTATCTGGCAGCTCCATAACTTTTGACAGAGATGTCAGATCGCTTAATGACATACCGCGTTTGAAGCGTCAGTCCAAGCAGATTTTTACCATGGAACAATACACGCCACGCGAGCGCTCTGAAATAGTTGAAATTTACATTCAACAGAACAAGTCAATTGTGAAAACTCAAAGTGCTTTTAAAAAATTAAAAAATGTGAAAAGTGCGCCTTCTAAGAACACCATTAAGCGTTTATACGAAAAATTTTCGACTGGTGAGGCTCTTTCTAATCCGAAGAGGCCAAATAAAAGTCGACCAAGGCGATCGGCCGAGAATATCGCTGCCGTACGAGCCAGTGTTGAGAGGTCCCCAAGAACATCCCAAAAACGCCGTTCTCAGCAGTTGGGCATGGCTCGGTCCACTTTACAACGGATTATTCGCGAAGAGCTCAAGGACAACATTCGTGAAGATATAGTCGCTATTCCGGCCGAAATGTTGGCGAAAACGATGGAAAATGCTGCAAAAGGGCACAATACGCCATCAACGCCAGAGGCGGCCATTTGAGAGATATCATATTCAAAAATTGATGCAAACAAATCTACTTGGAACAAATTAAATGATTAAGATTGCCAGCCGCCAAATTTTTATTTTTTTCTTTGATTTTTTTAAAAAAAACATGGGTCCGTCGAATATGGGCAACCCTGTATATAAATAAAAAAATAAAAACCAAAATAAAGTATTTATTATTTTGTCAAAATTGTTTTCATTTTGAATTAGATTTCAGGGGCTGTCTTCGTTATTTTAAAATTTTAAAGCTTTGAATTGAATTGGTTTGTGTTTTGATAATGCTGCCATTTTCAGTAATGTGTGCTGATTGCTACAAAAATCTAAAGCATGCAATACTAATGTATAGAATATATGTACATATGTATGTGTGTGTGTCAGTTTGTACGAGTTACTATACCATGTGAACTCTATCGATCGAAGCTTTCTGTGCCACAGTATATGTATACATATGTACAACAGTACATACAGTCCCGTAATCAACAGCACATTTACTTACATATGTATGCACACACACATTTATATATGAGTGTACCTATAAGTGTGCACATATACGTATTTATATACATATGTATGCATGTATGTATGTAAGCATTTGCATCAAATCAAAAGCAGCAACGTCGACTGCGACGCGTCGCGACGTCAACAGCGCAGCCACAGCAAGTTGAAAAAAAAGTAAAAAGCAAATAAAAATGAAAACAAAACAAAATAACAGCAACGAGGGGAATCAATAGTAGAAATTGCGCAGCAAAAATAAATTATTCCATAGCTTGAAAAAGCCGTTGGTACAAACTTTTACATACATACATACGATCATACGCACAAACAAATAATAAAATGTACAAATATACCAACATACATACAAACATACATACATATGTATATTTTCAATTTGTATTCAAAATTATTTTTATATTTCTCAGCGTTTGCGTAAGTCTGTATGTTTGAATGTCGCACGTAAACGCACATACATACATACGTATGAGACGAATATAAATTTATACGTACATTTGTATGTTTGTAAATGTATGAATATGTCTGTATGTCTGTACTACAATAACATGCTGAGCGTCAGAGACCAACGCACAAAGCTTGTAAAACTGAACGGCGTTGGTGCGAGAGTATGTGTGCGCGCGTGTGGTGCACATACACAATTGTATAAATATATATATGTACATACATGTACGCACTTACAAAAAACATACACATTTACATACATACTCACACATCTGTATGTATGTACGTATGTATCTTAGAGATACAATTTGTGTGGAAACGTCTGCGGACCACCGCACGCACACACACGCACACACACACTTCACTTTACGCTCGTCTTGTTGTTTTCAGTTGTATTTTTTTCTTGGTTTTTATTTTTTTTTAACAACAACGTGAACTCACATTCACTATCTCGACAGCCGTTGGAGCTTTGCCTATAGGCCGTAGGCGTCCAATGGGGAGGGGGGAGCTATGGTTGGAAAGAGCGCGAGAGATACGCAAACATTTGCGAGTCAACATCAACATCGAGTTGTCTATATGTGTGTCTAATAAAATACATACACATGTACATCTGTTTATATGTATGTACGTGTACCTATATTTGTGCCCCTTGCTCCACTGTGTGTCTGCACGGTTGCTTGTTGATTGCAATTATCGCAAGCACAGCGCCATAAAAGAAGAATAGCAGCAGAAAAACAAAACAAAAATAAGATTGTTTACGCGTTTGCTTTGAAATAGCTTATATACATACATACATATGTATGTACATCATTCTCTCATATTTTTAGCATATCACAGATTCAAAAGTGCAAGCCCAGCATTATGAAGCTTCAAGATTTGCTTTGGGCACAAAGTACTTACATACATACATATGTATGTACATACGGATGTTTGCAATATGGTTGCTTGGGTCTGTTTGAATGTGTACATTTGAATATGCATAACTTTACATAATTGTGTACACACACTAAGTTTATCCTAGGACTGGCAATATTTATGCTGAGTTACACATTCATATGTACATAAGTATTTACATTTCCAGTAAGCATGAAATTCGGTATTTGCACGGAATGAATCGGCATGTTGAAATAGATTTGACATGTGTATTGCTGTATAGTATATATGTATGTACATATGTATGTATATTTGTGTGTGTGCATGTATACACGGTTATCCATATAAACAGTGTTGCTTTTGTATGGCTCAAAACTTTGTTTTTAGTCAGAGCCAGCTTTGTTTGAACGCGCGAATCCAGTTTTATTTCGCGACAACGTTTAATAAACAACTTTGAAGCGATCGTTTCTTCCTCTTCTTCTTCGTGGTAGCTGCGTTTTTTTTTGTTTTTGTCTGCTTGACGACGGGGCGACGTCGAAGGTGATGCGAGGCACGTTTACAGTTTTTTCTTTTTGGTGCGTCTTTGTCACAAGAAACGACGAGAAATCATCATACATATCTAGCTGTTTCTAGGTATAAATGTGTGTATGCTAGAAATGAGTCATGCCCACACGTAGACCAGTTTTATGTGTTTATTTCTTCAGCGATGAGGTGATATTCGATTGACACTGAGTTCAGGGTATTACCCACTTACCACTCGAGTCCAAATTCAATGAAGTTTGCATAACCTCCGATCCACACCGCATCCGTATTCGCCAAGTTTCGCGGTTCATTAAAAAACTATTTTAATCTCTTTGTTCATACTTTTTAAGGGGGGATTTGGGAGCGGATGAAGGAAAATGGGGAACAGGTGAAGGACTGAAGCTGGATACTTTATATCCGTAAATTTCGAATTATGTATTCACATTTTTTTCACTCGACATTTTTGCACAATACAAATTAAAAAAGTTCACAATTCAACTTGCTTAGCAGTACAATCAAAATCATTGTATTAGTTGGGATACATGCTGAATGTTAATACTCAATAATATTTATTTCTTTACTGTTCAGATCTGCAGACTCTTCATTCCATTTCATTTGTAGCGTATACAGTATTGGCCAAAACTAAAGCACACTTTAATGTTTTATGAAAACAAAGATTCAAATTAATTTTTTTGTTTGTTTGATAATCAAAAACTTAAAGATTTCGGGTAAATTATAAATAAAAAATTTAAATTTAAAAAAAAACATTTTAAGTCGCAAATCTCAGTGCACAAAAATTTAGGCACCGTTTTTCAGTTTATAAAAAAAAATTTTGAAATAAATATTTTGTTGCGAATCCTTCGTTCTGGATGAGGAAATTCAATTATTAATTATATCCGGCGATACTGCTTCTCAGAGTATCTTTTCGGCTCCGAAAAGATCATTGTTTTTTAAATTTTCTCGGTTGATTTTCGAGTTAAGGATCTCCCACAAACTCTCATTTGGATTTAGTTCTGGCGTTGGAATCCCCATCCAATCCGGTATGTTTTGTATCGCTAATCAGCAACATCAAGTCCATTAGTCCTTGTCCTCTGTGCTTTGGTTTTGACCAACACTGTACATATAAAATTAATTTTTTTTTATAAAATTAATTGACCCACCCAAATGTACATATACATTGTTGTTTTTGTATCCATGTGGTTATTCGAAATTTTTGTTTCAAATTAAAGCTTGAAACATGTGAGTGTGGAACGCATGTGGGAACCATGCGTCGATCGTCGTCATATTGTGGTATAGTATATGAATGCTTACGTAGGAATGTGGAAATTTGCTGATTAAGCGTTGTGGGCTGTGACGTTGCTAGGGGAAGACGGAGAGTGCTAAAAATGTTGAACAAAGCAAATAAAAACACAAATATAAATGTTGTTTTTCTTAATTATACAAAGCTTCAATAAATTACTTTATGAAAGCCGTGTACAATTTTTTATTTTTTTTCTATTGTTTTGTTGGTTGGGTTGTTCTCGTTTTCTTTTTCTTTTCTTTATCTTTTCTTTTCCTTTTCTTTTCTTTTTTCTCAAAATATTACAAGTTGACTTGATTTTAACACAATTTCCATATTGCTTTTACAAATTTTCATCTTTATCTTTATCTTCTCATTCGTTTATACAATTCAAATTGTGTCTGCGTGGTCCATTTATGGTAATTGGTAATTGTGTAGGTTGTTTTAGGTTTTTTTTTATCTTTCAGTTTTGATTTGTAAATACATAAACCGGATTTAAAATTATATAGCAAAGTATCACAAAAAATTGCAAATTAAATTGTAAATTAGATCAATGGAGAAATAAAAAAATAACATTATATATAATGTATATAGTAAGATTGACAAATCTCTGCTTAAAAATGGTAAAAAATAATATTCGAACTCCAATAAAAGGTTTCTTTTTAGTTGTTTTCAATCGTCATTTAAATTAAAAAAATATGAATTCTTATTTTTGGACTTCATTTTGTTCAGTTATTTTTCATTTGTCTTCGAATCGGGCTACGGACTTTGCTTTAGGGTATGGCTCTTAATGACCCCGAACTTTAAAATGGAAATTAATTTGTACTGATTGGTGTTTAAAAAGTTATCAAAGCCGAAGCGTAGCTGGCGACTCGAAGCTAAGTGAAAAAAAAAAGAAACAATGATGTGTGCGCCATTTTGGTTCGGTTATTGTTATTATTATTATTATTTTGCAAATGTATATTTTATCTTTATGATTTTACTTTTGCTTTTGGTTGTTTTTTCATTTATTTATCAAATGTACGTTTCACTTAAATTGACGTCCAGTAACAAATGTGGTTTACTTATGTTTTGTTTTCTGTTTTTGTTTAATAGCTTACACTCTTAAAAAAATGCAAAATTCTGCGCGACAAGTTGTTGAGTTCTTCATTCTTGCTTTGCTTTCTGTATGTATGCGATTAAGGGATTACCTTTATCTTGTTGGCTAGTGTCGAGCACTGCTCGAACTTTTGTTTCATAAAATACTCTTAGTAGTATAGTGTACATATGTATGTGTATGTATGGTACATGTATGTGTGTGTGTGTGTGTGTGTATTTGTGTATAGTAACTTGAAGGATACAAGCTTTAAAGCTACCAATATATGACAACTTGCTCTCAAGTAAACCTAAACAGTAGTGCATGACTTTTTTGGCTTTTCAACATTTAAAAACTAACATCATTTATTCACATATCTGAATGATCATCATTCGTATGTTTTGTATAATTTAGCTGTAGCAGGAAGTTAAACAATAAACTTTTTTCGTATGATATCTAAAATGGTTAAAACTCAAATCATTTAATCTTTTTTTTGGCATATCACTCAAAGAGCCAATTCACATGGAAAAAAAAAACAAATAACAACAAAACTCACGCTGCGATTCATTGTTGTTGTTGTTGTTGATTTTGTTTACAATTATTACGCAAAATACAATAACTTTGGATATTTTTGTGAGGTTATAGGGTATGGTTTCTTGGGGAAGATTGCTTAAATAATTTACATACATATTAATTATTAACAATTAATATTAAATGCTAATAATGAAAATAAGGTACTGGGTTCAAGTGTTTTTGTTATTTTTAATATATGAGCATCAACGAATAGTTTCACATAAAAAGTAGTAGTTTCATTTTCTTGTTTACTTTTATATTCCTCTTTCTCCTCCTCCTCCTCTCTAACACTATCCTTATTATCATCATCATCATCAACTCTTATATAAAGCGTTTTGTGGGGATTGCAACAAAGTTTCACAATTGTTTTCATTTTTTTTTTAGCTTTTGAATTTGTTTTCATTTTGAAGAATTGCTTTAAATATTTTTGGAAATATTTATTATTTATAGCGTTATAATATGTACAATTCAAGAATGTATAAATTAGAATTACAGTTAGAATTTAAAGCCATTTTTTCTACATATGTTTTAACTCATTTTTTACAAAGCTTGTTTTAAAAACTAAAAATAATGGAAGTTTATGCTATATTAAGTGTGTTGGTATGCGTGTATTTATGCATGTATGTGTATGATATCTTAAGGTAGAGAGGCCGTTGAGTTTTCTTTATATAAATTTACTTATTTAGTTGTAGTTTAAGGTTTCCTTTGTTTTAGAGGCAAGTTGAATGCATTTTGCGCTGCTTTCTGCAGCGTTGAGTTTGTCGTTGAGTTTTTCCTTTTTCCTTTCATCTCTTTTTTTTTTAAGTTGAATTAGTCTTTTGTGATTTGGTGGGTGGTATTATTTAATGTTTATCATTATTATTATATTTTTCTTTAAATTATTATTATGATTATTATCGTTATTAAAGTGGTTTTTAATTTTTCTCCTCTCTGGTTCTTCATCTGTGTGCTCATTTCTCTCTCTCAACAGTTTAAGTTTTTCTTTTTATTTAGTTTTTTGTGTGTTTGTTTTTTAAGGTACGTTGCACATTTTGTCCGCTTGGGGAATATAAGTAAACATAAGGTGTACTTATGTAGCGCTTCTAGCGTCGTTTTAATTACTCATAAATACATCATACATATTTATATAATTTATAATTTTACTTATTAATTACATTTTTCAAGTCTATTTGCGTATCACGTTTATAAAACAATGTTCAGTTGTGAAGTATCCGTTATACATACATATAGAGCTCTCTTACTGTTCTTTCTCCTCTCTTCTCTTTCTACATCTCCATCATCTCCATCTTTCTAGCCAAGCGTCCATTCTTCTATATTCTCCTTTATCTCGATTTAGGTTTTCTTTTACTCTTCATCTGTCGATTGGCCATTTTCAAAGTTTGCATATTGAAGTTAACAGTTCTTGTTGTTGTTGTTGTTGCCTTTGGGGAATTTTGCATCTTTTTTGTTGTGTATCTCTATGTGTGTATTGTTTGTTGTTGCTGTTGTAGTTCTGTCGTTGTTGCTGTTGTTGGTGTGAGGACAATTGTTTTCGATTTGTTTCCATTTGTTTACGTTTTCTTTAAATTTTACAATTTTTTCGTTTTGTTTTTTTTTGTTGTTTTTGTTTTTAGCTTCTCAATTTTGTCGCTGTTTTATGATACATTTGAGATCACAAACATTTACTTATTCTGTTTAAATATTGTTTTTATCTTTTGTTTAAAAAAGTTCAAATTTTCAGATAAATGATTTGGTTTTTTTTTCGTTTTTTTTTTAAGTTTTTACAATTTTTATGTTTTTGATTCTTTTTTTGTATACTTGTTTTTTTTTGTTTTTCTTTTTTGTTTGTTTGTTTTGTTTCGCAAGTCATTAACAGGGTCATTTGGGTCCTTCGTGTTCAGTTTGTTGTTATATCGCTTCGGTTGGTTGAACTGCTCCTGCGTTACGACTGCACATTCAACAACAGTTTAAGGTTGTGCGTATCGAAGTCATCGAGTAGATTGCGCTTGGATGACTTAACCACATAACCGCCACCGATGCTGTTATTGAGATGCAGCCTGGATGCACTGCATCTCTCGCCGCGTAAGAGACTCTGCAATGCGGGACCAGCACTGCTGGCCACCAACTTCTCCTCCGACTTGGAGAGTGTCCAATGCTGAGGCGGCTTGGGCAGTGCCGTTGGTGCCGGTGCGTCAAAGCACTTGCTGCCCGCAAAATGCGTCAATGCGGTGGGTATGAGTTGGTGTTGGGGCGAGATCTTGCCGCCCACACCGAAACTGGTTATTCCTGTTGGTGTCGTTGTTGGACTCCTGCGCTGCTTGCGCGCCGAACCACCTACCCCTGATCCTCCCAAAACTCCTCCTGCTGCCGGTGAGAAGCCACCACCCAAAATGGTTGCTGGCGATTGTCGCACCATTGTTGTTCCCTGTGGGGATCGACCACCACCTCCACCTCCATTTCGCCTGCTGTTGTTCGCAAAGAAGAACGCTCCACCGCCACCTCCGCCGCCCATCTGCTGGGGCGATTGTCGCTGTTGACGACTGCGCTGATTGGAGCCTGCCGATTGGGTTTGCAGTCTCTGCTGAGTACGGTTATTGGGGGTGGTTGGGGCACAGTGCGTGGGCGATGTGCTTAAAGCTTGCTGATGGAAGTGGTGATTGTTGTTAAAGTTGAAGTTTGTACTGCTGGCAATACTGTTGGAATGTGCAGTTACCGAGGGTGTTGTTGCTGCTGTTGTTGTTGTAGTTGTTGTTTCTATTGTTGTTGATGATGCTATTGGTGTAGCGGGGATGGGGGGTGGGGTCGTCGCGCCTTTTTTCAAGCGTATGGACTTTGTTGCTGATGCTGTTGTCATTTTAATGTTGTTTCTAACGCTATTGTGCGAGTATGTCATAGTAATTTCTTGCTTTCGTCGCTTTCTCTTTCAAAGCTTTTCACACTGCTCTTTTCCTTCTTCTTCAATCGAGCTTTACCTAAATCGCGCGATCTCGCTCTCTCTCTCTCTTTCTCTTTTGATAAAATTTCTGCTTTTTTGCCTTTTTTTTTTGTTTTTGGTTTTCGCTAAATTAATGCTTAACGTTAAATATCACACGCACTTAAAATCAATTTTGTTTATTATCGATAACAAACTCGAACCTGCTACTTGGCTGCCTGCTCTTCGTTTCCGTCTCCTCTCCGTTATCGCCTTACACGCTCACTCTCTCTCTTGCTCTGGTTATCTGTGAAGATGCTCTCCCCCTCTCTATCACACGATATCGGCAAACGGGCGGCTGCTCACGTAGTATACTTTTTGTTTTTGTGTAGCTGGTATTCGATTTGTGTCTCGTGTTTGTATGTACAGCTTGAGTTATATACTTTATATAGTTTAACTTTTAACTTTATGTATTGTTTATCAGTCTGTTGATTTATCTCTTTTTGTTAGGCTATTCTTCTTAGCTCTAATTTCCAAATTTTTTTTTCCTTCTTCCTTTCGCTCTTTTTCTCTTGCCTTATCGTCTTAGCTGTCATCCAAGCCGGGCCCGGGTCCTGTTCGTAGGTGTAGGTGAAAATAGAAAGAAAATAAACAAGAAAAAAAGCGCTTAGCAAAAGGGAAATTGGTGACAAATATAACGAGTTCACATGCATTCATTTTTATGCATGTGTATGTATGTGTGTATACAACAGTCTGCGACCCTCTTTTTTTAATACATTCGTTTTTATGTTTGTACAATGTGTGCTCTATTTGCGTCAACAATAGTCTTTGTTTAAGCCCCACTCAGTCTATCTTTAAAATATTGCACAATTTGAAAATTATTCCATTACTTGTTCCGTTTTCAGCTTAAAAGGCACTGTATTTATTTACAAATAATATTTTATAGTCTGAACTGAGCATTAGTTTTTCTTACAAACACACGAATGTTACTGATACCCTGTTGCTGTTTATATATAACAAAGTTACTCTGACGCGCAACGAACGACGTCAAAACGTGTCGTGTATACCTGAATTAATGAATCAACATACACACATACATTGGCATACACACATTACAAATACAATTGCGACTTACTTTGAGTTGTAAACCTTTTCACACCAATATTGTTGTTGCTGCTGTTGCCTTTGCAGTTGTCTTGCTCGCTCACACACTCGCCGATTTTAGTAGTACGGTATGGGAGTAAAGAAGACGACTGTATAATGTCGCAGTTATTGATTGCTTTGCAGCTGCGGGGGGTTTTTCTTTGCCACTTTGTTATACTGATTATTACAAATAATTTGCATTTATATTAAGAGTTGCCTTGTTTTCACTGTTGCCAGATTCGATTAAATTTTGCGATTGTTATTCTATAGGGAAATTGGATTGTTTTTGTTGTTGTTTTATTCTGATAGTTATGTACGTATATATTTGTATGTATGTAAAATCACTTTCAAAATGGCGACGGGATGTTTGCTTAAAGGGATTCCGCTTAAAGCTTTCTCCTCTCACTTACAGACAAAGGCTCAAAAAAATCACACTATTAACTGATTCTGTTTTGTTTAACGTTGTTTTTTTTTTAATTTTTTTGTATCCTCGTAAAGTACACGACGAACGTTGGCAATCGCAATTTGCAAGATGTGCCACACACAAGAAAAGTTTTGCTTTTGCGTTCTTTTGTATTGTAGATGGTGCTTTTGCTTGTTGGTTTTCTCAGTGTGCGATTAGCTTCACTCGTTGTACTTTGACGCGTATTAAAATATTAAACGTTACACAAATATTTGATTTATATCACTTAAATTAAAGACATTTACAATATATAATTACATATATATATATTTTTTTGCAGAAATTTTAATCAATATTCAACTTTCTTCTTTACTTATTCTTGCGCATAGGTACGCTCTTCTCAAATTTTCCACCATGACTAACGGATAGAGGTCGAGAAACATCAAGTGAAACATCGATGTCATCGATGTTTGCAAAACATCGGAACAATCGATGTTTGCAAAACATCGGAACAATCGATGTTTGCTAAGTCACTATCGAATGTTTTTATACGCAACTCTGCACTTGGCGACGACAGGCGTATGAATTGTAAGTAACGGAACTTTTAAATTTGTTCGCATTATAATTAAAATCTTTGTTGAAATATTGGATTTATAGCTGGTGGTGTTGGTTCAAGCTATGGAGAACAACGGCAGCATGGAGAATTACCTGAAAAGTAAGTTACTATGTCACTAACAGCCCAAGCTTCTTTCATATTAAGTTATTCCGCAACGCATAATTACTACATAATTAGTTTATTTAAGTAACATTGTGTATTGCATACAGTATACTAACATGCTCTTTTTGTTTATTTAACAGGAAAGGAACCTGCAAAGGAAGCGAAAGTGGATGAGGAAGTGTTAGCTCCAAAGCGAAAGAGAGAGCGTTCGGTTGCGTGGGATCATTTTAAAAAAAGCAGCAAAAACACTCATGGTATTTGTAACTACTGTGGTAAATGGTTAAAGACAATTTCTTTTACAGATCAGTACTGATGACAAATCCTTAAAAACTGTGTCAAAAAAATTCTTATGTGTTCAAGCATCTTCTTGCGAGTCCGAGAGAGTTTTTAGCAAAACTGGGCAAACAATTTCACATCGCAGGACAAGACTTTGTACCAGTGTAGTGGACAAATTATTGTTCTTCAACAAAAACAGGAACTTTAAAAATAAAAACTATTAATTTTTGTTGTTTCAATTGAAAAGGATTTTTATTTAGAAACATCGATGTTTCACTCGATGCTTTTTTTAAAAACATCGATGTTTCTCGATCTCTACTAACGGACCATCAAACAGTGTGACCGAATCAAGACAAGCCGAGAATCCAGAATTTAGAGATGGTTGCTTATCGCATTCAATGTTCGATATATATGGTTAGCCATATAGCCATATGGTTAGCGTTATACCATCGTTGTATTACCAAGTATAACAGTATGTACCTGCTGTTAATAAACATTATGTTTTTGGCGCGCCAATTTTTGTGAATTTGTGAATTTTTATTGCAATAATTACAATAATTTACAATAAAATACAACTTCAATGAACCAAAGAATATATAGTTTTGATAAAATAATAAAATTTATTTTAAAGAACCCTTTGTGAGGTTTATTCTTAATAAAATGTTAAAAGATCGACAAAAATATAACACAAATATTTCGTGTGAAATATTTAAAAGTCTAGCTTTAAAACTAAGCAAAATTTAAAAAAAGGATCCTTTTAAAAAAAACCTAAATATTATGGAAATCTATAATTTTCTGTGGCTTATGGCTGCCACCGTGTATTGGGAGCCAAAGCTGCCACACGGTTTCAACTTTTTGTGTTTTTTTTGTAATTTTTTTCAGATTTTTAATAAATTTTATATTAATTTAATAATTATATTTTAAGAGCAATTCAAAAAACCAAGAAATTTATAAATTTTCTAAAATCATGAAGCTCATTTTAAAATTGGTTTAAGGCAGCTTTTGCGTGGTCAAGAAATTAAAAAAATTCTAAAGAACAAAATTGTAAAATCGCAAAAAATATAATTAGGGTATTCAGAAACTATAATATTTGTGTTATGTTGCAAAGTTTTATATGTTGTAATGACAACAAACACACAGAAAAAAGTATATCACACCAAACATGCCCTGGGGTATGTATACAAAATTCGTCGTATTGAGACAAAATTTCAAAAGGAGAAAGGTTGCCGGACTGTTTAAAGTATCTAACGAAATAAGGTCACACTGAGGTTGGTATTGGTATTGGCTGTAAAATATAGTAACTTTTCTTGGTTCGGTGGCTCTACGGTTAGAGTCGCTAACCTGTCAGAATTCGAATTTTCAGTTAAATAACTAGGGTTCGAATCACACAAATGATAATTTTATTGATTGTCCCTTAGGACATATTTTAAATTTAAATAAAGAGATGCAAATTTTTTAAATTATTAAATTGATTTTTTACAGTGGCAAAAGCATTAAAAAAAACAAGAGTAAGAGAGTGTGAAACCAAACGCATGAGCTAAAACGAAATATAGAGAATGCTTGCTTTATACAAAACGGCTGTTCATTGAAATTTAACTCAATGATATCATAAATACGACAACAGAAACTTAAAAAGGTCACTCACTAGCTACAGTGTTATCACTTTGCCACATATTACAAATATCATAGTTTCTGAATACCCTAAATAAAACTCCTGTGAAAGTTGCAAAACTCTAGCTTCAATATTTCTTTAAAAATAAATAGATGTGTCCGTCGTCGGAAAGGAAGGAAAAAAACGACGCTTGACCAAACAAAATGTGGAAAAATTAAATTGTTTATTTTTCAAAATAAAAGATGTAGTTAGAAAAATAGTTTGTCGTTTACTTTTGCTTTGATTTAATCAATAACAATCGGAAACCTCATTATTAGCATCACGCTGTATAGCATTCAGAATGTCGTCCAGCAGGCAAACCAAGTTGTCCTTGCAATCGAACCATTCATCCTGCTGTACGAGCAATCGATCCAAGTCAATTTTGCCGACCTCTTCTTTCCATTCCCGCACAGAGACAGCAAACTGCTTGTAATAGAACTCATCGATGTGACGCTTTTGGGTATCCTCATGATTTATTTGCATTTGCGACTCGAACGTTTTCTCCAACAGCTGCATGTCCTGGGCATTCAATATGGACTCGATGACATCGTTTGATTGGCTCTCATTGATCGACGTACCATCCTCGTCCTGGTCAACTGACATTTGTGTTTCTGGCTTGTTGGATGCGAGGCGGGTTTCAGCATTTTCGGCCGACGGCGTCAGCGATTCAATGTGACTTAATACGATTTCAAAGTCATACTTGTTCAGCTTCTCATTCATCATTTTTATGCCGGCAACAAGGATTCTTAGCACCTCAGGAGCGTACTCCTCCTGCAGACACTTGAGCATCATCCCATAGTATCCATACTGTTGAACCTCCGCCAAGACTTTGGCCACACGCAACTTAATCTCACGGTCCGTAAGGGTAACAATCTTTTTGTGCTCTTTGGAGAACGTGACGCTGGGAAAGACGCCATCGATCATGCCCTGATTCTTGAGCTGACGCTGAAACTCCATGCGCCAAAAGCAGAGAGCATTAACCTTCACCTCCCAATGATGGTCACCGATCACACAGAAGTTGAGCGTGGAGAAGAGCGTGTTCTTGAATTTGCTTGGTATCTTGCGATGATCGTAGATCTTACTCAGCGTTAAAATCGCCTCGGCACGCACAATATCTTCGTGTTCTCTATAAAGCACAAATAGCAAATGATCCTACAATAAAACAGAGAGTGTTGGTAGTACCAGGGAAACAGAATAAATGCCATTAAGCTACCACAAGATCCAATTGGCTGAGTCCGTTCTCCCAGATCGCATTGATGGGCACCATCTTGGACAGGCATTTGTAGGCGGAGGCGCGCACATACGGTTCACCATCATGCTTGGCCATCTCATAGACAATCGGCGGGATTTTCACATCGATCAGAAACCGTTGGAATGCAGGAAATTCTAAATGATAATTAACAATATTTGAATTGTGAAATGCATAAGAAATGAGAACAACTAACTGATGCGAGAGATGCTGGCAATAGATGTGGCCAACTCCAACGCAGAGTCGCGCACCTCCCATGTGGTGTCGTGCATACGCTTCACAATGATCGGACCAAGGCAAACCAATGCCGAACCCTGTAGATTATCCACCAGAAGTGCCATGTTGGGCGACAGAAAGTGCTCAACTGAGAGTTGAACTAGCTTCAATGCCTGAACGGTGCACTGTAAGAATAGATGAAATCAATTAGAGTTTGATTTAGAGATCCGCAGGAGTCTCTACCTACAGTTGCATCCATGTTGCAGTTCTCCAAGACATAGGCCAGGCAGTTGACCAGGCCAATCGTCTCCACGGACTCTTTCCACGTAATCTTGAAACGTTCAATCAGCGTACGTAGACCAACAATGACAGAGTGCAAGACTCTGGGATCATTGACAATGGCCTCAGCGCCACGCGGATAGATATCATAATAGTTGTTCGAGGTGCTGGCGCCGTGACAGTCCTCTGGATCCATTGGTTTGCTAGCATCGCTGAGTGCGACCACTTCACGCAAGGCATAGAGCAACGCCTGGCAGACAGTAATCGCCTGCTCCCGGTCCATGATGTGCTCCAGTGAGAGTATGCTGTGTACACACTTGCGCGCCAATTCCGGCGTGAACAGACTGACATTGGTGTTGCCCTCGGGCGTAATGAACGCGTCACGAAGGCTGTAGCACAGACGCAGTGTTTGTTCGCAGGACATCACCAGGAGCTTCATGATGTACGTGTCAAACAGTTCGCTTTTGGACTCATCGGCCATTTTCTTGGCGAATTTCATGGAGAAGAGCAGAGGTAGCAAATGAAAGCAAATCAATTGATTCTCAAACACAACGCGCTCGTCTTGTATGATGATTTCCTTGGGGGCGCGGCTGCCCAGCTTCTTCCACAGTATGTGATGCAATTCAGCCATTTTGACAAAGTTGATGCCATCACAGCGCTGTATGCAGAACTTAATGAGATTGAAAAACGATAGACCAAATTCGGTAAACTGCTCCGGCGGCTCAGTACAGTCCGGGTTGAGGATTTTCTCGTGAAGTAGCAATGCAAAGTGATAGCTGCACAATGTGCTCAGCATTTTCTCAGTGAAATACGTATTGTGCGTCATCTCAACTAGCTTCCAGATGTTCAACTCAATATTATGATGATCCCGCAGAAGAGACACAATTTTGGTACGCTCCTCGCTAACCAGAGTCTGCTGTAATATATAACTGAGCAGATCCACCGCTGACGTGACCTTGTGCAGCAGCTCGTTATCATCGACGCTGACATGTATACGTTCCTCTTCTCCGCTAGCATTGACATTTATATTGTCGGTGATGTAGACATTATCCTGTATTGGCTTCATAATCTCCGATAGAATCTCCAGTGTGACAGCCTCATCGTGCATCTTGTCACAGAACTTGTACAGCATCTCGTAGAGCAGCTGTCGCGCCTCGCGCACCACATACAGTGTGTGCTCGTTGCTGCTGTACTGGATGAGCACCGACCAGGTGCGGTTCATGCGCTGAAAGGCCAGACCGATGCTATAATTACTGATGACCTTCATCACACGGATGCCACTCAGCTTGATCGATGGACTAAATTGTTGCTCGTTCGCCTGCATAAAGGACATCATTCTGCGAAAAAGAAATTAGCAGATTGATCAGTAATTTACTGAATTAATTAAGCTACATTTACCTATGCATAATATCCAGTTCCCGCAGCCGGATAAGCATCCATTCGTTGGAGGCCATAAAGCCAATTATATTCAGCATGAACGATATTACCTTGGGATGCACTTTGTGAAAATCGGAGGTGATCAATGTGAGGCACTTGTCCACCCACTCGATGACAAAGGGCGCTTGCAGCAAGGATGCGTTTTCTGTGGACAATTTACAGTTAGAAATGCCGCCTGTTGCACACAGACTCGCACACACACACACTTACCCTTGGCCTGCAAGTGTGATATGAGCTTTTCAAAGTAAACATTGTCGGTCATTAAAAAGTTTTCGCGCAGGAATAGGTCGAAGATCTGCTTGAGGCGAGATGTGATCTCCTCTTGCTTTTGCATCTTTGGGCTGTCACTCTTATGTGTTCGGGCTCGTTTGGTGCATAGTTTGAAACGCAATTTTACGAAGAATAATGAAATTTTGTTCCTTATCACCACAAAAATAACACTTGCTTTTGTTGCAGTGTTGCAAAGCGCATGCCATTTAGGAATGTAAACATATTAATTATCGATAATAGCAAAATCGCAGTTACATTCAGTCGATAGAAAATTTGGTTCCATGTCATTTCTCTAATGAAATTAATTATTTTTAAAAAATTAATTAGAAATCTGTACTTACAAATTCTAAAAACCAACTAAATTCGATATTTCCTAAAATAATGAAGTTCATTTTAAAACTGGTTTGGTGTACGCCACCCTTCGCGTGGTTAAGTTTAGTAAGAAGTTAAATCTGGAATTGAGTTATCCGTGGAACCTGATGGCTGCCACCTTTTTTTTGCCAAGCTTAGCCAA
>JBAMBL010002440.1:0-18577 GCA_037043405.1 Drosophila subquinaria | reverse complement strand
ATAAGTATGTATATCGACTAAGCTCTGCAAGTTTTTAAAAATTTAGAGCCAATTCGCTGCTTTCAGGGCCAGGGGGCGTATTTCACTTAATTTATTGAAAACATTATTCATCTGATTTTCGACTTGACACAAAATATTTTCTATAACAAAAGTTAAGGATTGAAGAGGGTATAATATCAACTCATGTTGTTTTTAACAAATTTAATACTTTTTAAGTGAAGTTCCCTAAAACTGAAAATTGCATGCATTAGTTGAGTTCAATCATGATATTGACAGTAGACCTTTTTTTCTAGTATTTCTCTATAAGCTTTGGGTTGGCTGAACTTGAACTTTTAGTGACACCTTAATTCAAAATAGTGACATTTTGGGGAATCGGTAAATTTTTGTTACTTACCACAGTATCATTTTCCACAAGGCACAAAAAGACGACATCTTCTCGGAGGAGTCTGACAGCCGCATGTAAGGGATACTTTGTTTTGTTCTTGAGCATTTTGAAGAGTAGTGGTCCTGACATGTGTTCAAAGTCCTGTGGTGTCAAATCATCCCAGTGCGTGGATATAATTCCTGAACAGTATTCCAGCAGAGCTGCCGCACCGACTTCTTCGGCAACACAGTAAAATCGCACACACGATCGGACACCAACTGAAGACACCAATGCTCTTTCACAGAGCCCGAGGAGGGCAGGCAAAGAAAAACGATGGGCGACTCGCAAAAGACCCAATGTCAGTCGGTCGTGTTGTAAATCCACTATATCGGTATATATCCAACGCAAAAGCGCTGTTGCGATGTCCTCATCTAAATCACTCCAATCCAGCTCTTTTGCACTATCCAACACCTCGTTACGCCACTTCTCAGACCGGGCATGTAGAACAAATTTATGTGCAGGCATAATTGTACCATTTGCATTGGTTTTAATGTTCAAGTCCGAATATATGGAGCGCCCATATAACGAAGATGCCGTTAGTGCCAGTCGCGACACAAAACTACTAAACTCTCCTGTAGTTTCATTATCGGTTAAGGCAACAACTTCGTTATACTTTCTTTCTAATTCTACATAGCTGCGCTGTAGCTTTGTGTATTCTTCCTTTAAAAGTGCCAAGTGCTTTTCCAGTTTCTCAATTGAGGCGGCGTCATTACAACCTAAAACGATATTGTTTTTATAGCATATTTTAATGTTATAGTGCCTATGCATATGTATATATACATATATTTATATGAATGTACATAGTTAGCCATATACATACATACATATATGTATTTTGTGGATTGCACACACATCTATGCGTATTTGCTTGTCATTCTGTTTTAATTAAAATCGAGTGCTGGGAGGCTCCATGATTTTTGAGAAATGTACAAACATATACATAGAATATTTCAAAACATTCAGCATTTTACTTACCCATTCTTATTGTCTAGATTTTAATGAAAACAGCAAACTCGTACAAAATACTATATAAACATCTGTCCTCTGATAACCAATTCGGCTTAGGGCTTTCAGAACTATATCGATATATCGATAAATAAATATCGGTCTTCATTGTAAAATATCTCAAAAGCTAGCTCCCATTCTCAGAATTGGCAATTATGGCGAAAAGATGGTAACAGTAAAAAAATACACACAGAAAGAGGGCGATTTATGATGAATTTAGGTAAAAATATTTTTAGGGGGTCTCCACTAGTTTTTTTTTTATTGAATTTTGAAATTTGGAAATTTTCAATGCAATGTGAGCTTTTGCATCGTTGTTTTGTGAATGTTTTCATTAATATGTTCATTTTTGTATTAAAATTAAAAAAAAAACTAGTGGAGACCCCCTAGCAATATTTTTACCTAAATTCATCATAAATCGGCCTCTTTCTATTTTTTTTTTGAGACTGGCTACTGCTTCTAGACCTTTACCAAAATAATTTTTGTTATATGGTACGAACTCAGCACAGATAGTGCAGAGAACAGCGTAAACAGCGTATAGAGTCGAAAAAAGGCCTAGAAGAAACCTTAACTTCACTAAAAAAAAAAACAGTTGCGTTAAGTTAAGTTAATTCATAGTAACAAGTAGCTGAAATCTGAGTTTGAAAGGTACATATAAACTTCGTATAAAAATAGGGTTGCAAACTAGATCGAAATTATTTCGTGAGGCTATTTCTAAATCCTTGTATCGAGTACCTAAATTTGGGGTGGTCAAACAGTTTACTGGCGTTTTACAGCACTGGTAGTTTTTATTTGACCTTTCAAAACATCGATTGGTTCAGTGTTTCGACTAGTCAATACTGTGAGATTTGACCCCCAAAATCAATATGATTTAATTTTATAAAAGTGCCAAATTTAGGGTGTTACTCGCTGCCACTTCTCTCATCTTTTGTTCATTTGGTCCATTTTCTAACTTTAACAATTTTCAATTTATCTATTGCTTGTTTGTTGAGAACAGCTGACACAACAGTGTGACCACTCAACTTTTCAGAGATTTTTGGTGCTATAGCTTGGTAGTGACGTGAGATAAATTTTTAGCGCCGGAAAATGTCTTCAATATATAGCTGTCGACGAGCGTAAAGCCTAGTACCGACGTGAGATAAATTTCTGGCGGCGGAAAATGCTCAATATTTAGCTGTCGACGAGCGTAAAGTCAGAGCTGCCAATGCAGCACGGAAAAATAACAAAAAGATGAGTGGTAGCTCTATGCGTCAACAGCGGTTTATTTTAAATATGAACAAGCAGAACTGATTTTGATAAAAAAAAGGAGATAATAGGCAATGAAAATGTAAATTATAGTTAATATAGGAGAAATATGCGACGGCACAGCGCGTATGAGTGAACCCATCGCCTTAGAACTTTTTACGTGGATTCTCTCTCTAAATTAATGAAAAAATACAAATATTGGCCTCTTTTCCACCTCGTTAATCAGCAGAATTTTGTCTGCTGTTTCAAAAAGAGTCAATCTGCTGTTTTTTGATAATTTTTCGGTCATTTCGTTTGAGTTATTGTGAGAGAGTGAGATAGATAGATAGCGAAACTCTAAACAATTCAATGTTTCGCTGGGCCTGTCAGCTAAATGCAAACAGTGCTGGAAAACGCCCGTTCCTTATCTGGCAACTCCGTTTTTAGTTTCAGTTTAGCTTACGTCCGGACCGACAAGCGGAGATAAATTTCGCTTCTTGTTTTTCACTTTACGCTAGCGTTTTTTTTATATGGAGTTTGTCTTACGCTAGGCCTTTTATCTCACGTCGGTACTAGGCTTAAAGCCAGAGTTGCCGATGCAACACGGAAAAATAACAAAATGTTGTTGTTATCTAATATATGTCTATAAAAACAATTTTAGCTTTCGTTCTTGCTAATAATCTACCAATATTGTCGTCGTTATTGACCAAATTCAAATAGTCTTCATCGTTTTCACTTGTGTGTCAGACATTTATCTCCTATATGCCTATCGAAACTCTTAACTGTTCGATGTTCCGCCAGGCCTCTTAGCTAAATGCAAACAGTGCTGGAAAAGACCGTTCCTTATCTGTCAACTCCGTTTTTAGTTTTAGTTTAGCTTTCCTCAGGACCGACAAGCGGAGATAAATGTCAAATTCTTCTTCTTCATCTCAGGCCTTTTATCTCACGTGAGTACCAAGCTTATGCTGTCACACTGAAGTTTGCAAGCCAGTCATTGAAATATTGAACATTTTGAGCGCCCAAAATATTTTCAGCTACTGGATACTATGCTTATGAAGAAAAACTTGACAAATCTGCCTGCTTGTCGATATGGACTAAGAGCAGACAAACAGAGTTGGCTGACAAGAAACTGGCGTTGTCCAGCACTGTTGATTGTGCCAGAAGATCTTTGATTTGTTTAGAGTATTTCTAGGCATAGAGCAGAGGAATTTCCGGCACACAAGTGACCACGAAGTATAGTATTTGAATTTGATCAATAACGACGACAATATTGGAAGGAAGAACGAAAACTGAAATGGTTTTTGTGGACTTAAATAATTTTTATTTTTTTTTTTATTAATAAAAATGGAGAATCCACGTAAGAAGTTCAAATGAGGTGGGTGCACCCAATACACGCTGTGCTTGCGTGCCATCGCATATTTCTCCAATATTAACTCTAATTTACATTTTCCATAGCCTATTTTCTTCTCTTTTTTTTTCTAACCAGTTTTGCATGTTCAAATTTAAAACAAACCACAGTTGCATTGGCAGCACTGTCGTTCTGCTGGTCAACAGCAAAGAATTGAGCACTTTTCGCCGCTAAAAATTATTGTATGTCTCCGGACTAAGCTTTACCTCTCAATTTTTTGCTCTTTTTTTGGGTTACATGGGCATTACTGTCTCTGTGCCTGCCGATAGAAATATATTGAACACCTCACGCCGGCGTTAACATTTTTGTGACTCCATACTAAGCAAAAGCGCTTAAAGTTCCTTTAGACGAGCAAATAGACGATAAAAATAGAGCACTTTCTACTACCATAGGTTTTGTGTCGGTCTTCTGGTTTGACCAGATTTTGTGAGAATAAAAACCGATGGGATTTTGGTTTAAAAACAATGCAAAATACGTGAGTAGTACATTTACCAACGTCTAAAAACTGTCGTAGAAAAAGCGCTCGACTGAAAAGTGCATTAACAATTTGTCGAACGTGCGTCACAGACTCTCACACACAATTGTCACAATTCTACAGCTCTGAGTCCATGGCTTCAAAACCAAATAGGGTCGTTGAATCGGCAACTTAGTTTGTGATTTACTAGAAAATGTCGGATTTTGAAGTCCAAGTTGCACCACTAAGGCGCTGTCACAGTCTGTAAGGCAATGTGGGCCCGACGCAACACAGAAAATATCTAAAAGTAAAGTAGACACACTGTTTCGTCAGCTCAACTGTACAGAACTGATAAGGATACAAAGAGGCATAGGCAATGTAAAATGTCCAAAATATGTAATTATTAGGTCAGGGAAGGAACATAAGCTCCGCGCTTATTGGGTAAGTATATATTTGGGTGAGTTTATATATTCTCTAAAATTATTTATTAATAAATTAAAAACGAAAATTTTTTATAATTTGGTCGATTCAGCTGTTTGCCAACTCTGTCTTAAGGTCCTGAGGACGTCTTCTAATTTTGACACCGTTTTTTATACATCTATTTAGTTTATTAATAGAGTTTTGGGGTCCTGAGTACTTCGTTTTGCTGCTTTGCACAATATGGTATTCTGTTGGGGTCCCGTTCGACAAAGCTTCGCCCACGGCTAAGTCTGTCCAAAATTTCCTATCAAAGTATGTCAAGACAGCTGGACATCGGAAAGCTGCAATCACAATATATAATAGGCTTACTGAGATAATGCCTGAAAACAACAGCGATATGTAAGCGCACATACTGTATCCTATCCTGCGAGGTTCAGCGATAGATGTGATTAGATTCCAGAGCGCTCCTACAAGAAATCAATGGTATAATCAGGAGTGCCGAAAAGCAAAGAGTGTAAGGGACGTTGGTTACCAAAAAAAACTCTGCCAGCTAGAGATACTCGAGCTGTGATAGTAGTAAACATAACGAGGAGAAGAGGATAGAAAGGATTTTTCAGACGCAAGGGCCGAGAGTACGAAAATCAGAAAAATGAGAGCATAGAGTGTAGTAGAAATAGGAATGATACTCGAAACTTTTACCAGTCGTGAAGCTTTACGTGGATGATTTTAATGTGGTTTTTTTATATGTTCAATCAGTTTAGATGATAAGCCAACAAAATCACACGTTTTACATTTGATACACTTGCTTTAACACCACATATTTCTTTAGTTTTGGGTGCTGAGAGGTGGGAATTGGACGTACCTCGAGCAATATGTCACCTGTCTGCCGCAGTGGTTGCGTTTTTGACTCGATCTTTCATATTTTTGTCATATTCGGCATTGTATCTTCAAAAGTTACTCACAAAATTTTGGCTTCTTCCAATTTTTGTATCGATTTTGATATGGCCAAGACCACTTTTATGATAGGCCTCGATTTCGCCTCTTTAGTATTCATAACTAATTTTTTATTTAATATAAGAAAAAATATATTAAATTACAAGTTTACAAACAAATTTTGTCGATTTATCGCGAAATTTCATCATAAAATGAAACTTCATTCAGCTGAACCTATTCAGATGAACGAAAAATAAAGCATTAAATTTAATACTCGTTCAGAAGAAAAAAAAAATAAGCAATAAATATTAAGTTTATTCAAATCATAATTTGGCATCTAATTATTAAAGAATCAGAGAATTACAGAAAAAAAATTTCATGTTAATCGGAACATTGGTTTAGGAATTACAGCCCAATTGATCATGAACCTATTCAGTTGATCGGCAGTGTACATGCTCGGTTAAGAAATAGCATTTTGCATATTTTCTATTTTATGGTCAGTTTAGTCGTCCTTCTGAGGCTGTTATTCGGAATGATTACAAACTTTTTTTTTGGCCAAATGGAAGAGCTAGACTTGGCTTACATGTGGATTCAGCAAGACGGATTGCTGCAAAAAATGGTTGAAAATTGGGCCTCTCGGCTGGAATGTATTAGAGCCAGCCAGGCGGCAATGGCAAACTCTTATCTTTATAATAAAGCTTATTTCTTGGCCATAACATCATGTTAATTTATATGCGTCTTATTTCTTCTTGAAAACCACAGCTCTAAAAAAACACCCTTTATAATAATCTGTTTCAATTTATAACCAATTCTTCTTCCATTCCTTATCTTAATACCTTAATTACTTCCCATTTAGCTAGGTTATAGTTAATTTATGTTTATTTTGTAACTAGTTTTGATATTATGTTTGTCTGTCTACATATGTCTCTGACTGTCTGTTTGTCCGCGCGCTTGGGCCACTTGAATGTACTGCTCGTTAAGTACATCTACGTCAAAAAAAAATAAAATAAAATAAAACGCCCGGCGTTATGTCACTTTTTTGTGGGCTTTATGACACTATAAGAAGTGCATTAACGCCCCAAGCTAATAAATATTAAATGTTTATTATAAAGAAAACATTTATGTTAAGATTAAGAGAATTAGCCGCCTCCAATCCTAACTTATTATAAAGATAACTTTTAGCAATGGGGCATATTTGGTGTTTCAGCATTGGCAATGCTCATTTTTATAAGGTGAATATGCGTGCATAACATTGGGAAGTGTTGTTGAAAAAGCATCGAAGGCAAAATTTTTTTTAAATAAATCGAGCGATTACGGTCACAAAATGCCTCGACTCGAGCTGCTTGTGTGCGTTGTTGTTGCTAGCTTGCTCTCGAGTCGTGCGTGCATTGTTGTTGTTGTTGTTTTTTATTGCGGCCATAAAATGCCTCTACTCGAGCAGAGCTATGCTATGTTATTGATGCTATTTTTCTCTCGAGTCTTCTGTGAGACTTTGCGGCGTCGAATAAAGTTGGGAGTAGCCGCATAACTCCCGGAGTACATGCTGCCCGCTCCTGATATAAAGGAATAGACTTAAATATTGTTTCGTGCGACGTAGCAGGCATAGATTGCTGAATTTAAAACCTAGTACATGAAAACGTTTACGCTGGGAGCTGCTCGAGGATACTTCTCCAAATATAAAAAAGTTGCTCCAACAATATCATTACCATTCTCAATCCGAAGATGCAATCAGAATATGTCTTTGGATCCGTTATTATCTATCGGATTACATGTGGTTAAATTTATTGACCCGTCGTGGGTTGATGGTCCAAAACTAGTTTGGTCTCTTTAACATAGGACCTAGGAAAAGGCAAAAGAAAAGGACTCGCTGGAAGAGGAGGCTAGCGTTACCAAAGAAGCGAGTAAAGGAAGTTATTAAGAAGTATTACAATTGAAGCAATGTCGAACAGTTAGGCTCAATTAAATAATAAAAAAAAAAGACGATTTTTTTGGATTGGTTGCCGGCAGTTACTGACTGATTGGTTCCGGCAATGCGATCGTTGTGTCCAAAGAGAAGTCGCGGGGAAAATGCGACGGAATAACTCGGGAGCGCCGTTCGAAAGAATTGCGATGGACATAGCGGGTCTATTTCCAGTCAGCTCCAGTGGAAATAAGTTAGTGCTTATTGTCATTCATTAGTACACATTTAGATAACTGCAATTCAAGCTATCTGATGCACAAGACGATGAAGAACTATTGCTGCGCTATCTATTTTGACGAAAAATATTAAATTTAACATATCGATCCCTTTTTGCGGATATAACGTAAGCGACAAAAATCAAATTTTACAGGAGAAAGGTTTTTAAGTTTCGTTTTGATTTCTTCGTGTCATGTGTCCCTTACGTTATAGTTGACAGGCCAATATCTCCGGAAATATAAACAATTAAAGTTTAATATTTTGACTTAAATACTATTAATATTAATGAACCCATTTGCATTAAAAAACAAATTTTGGAAAAATGTTGCTTACGGTATATCCGCAAGAAGGGCTCAATATCTGTAGCTTTTACCGTTTGGATACTGTGAGGGTGTCCATTTTTGCGGGTATTAGCGATTTCCCGCTAATCTAGCGATTTTTCAAAAAGGTTTTAGAACAAAAGTTTCTAGATTTATGATTGGGAATAAGTCCTCTTTCACAAATTAGAGCTATCTCAACGCTTTGATACAAACAAACAGTCAGACTTTTCATCTTATTTTCGGAAGGCGACTAAAAATTTCAAATTGCATTCTTTTATCAGATGTCTGACTTTGATGATCGAGGTATCATTCGACGCGTATTTTTAATAGGAATAATCTAAAGTTAAAAGTTAAATGCCCCTCCCACTAACACCTGTTTATCCAAAAGTCTAAGTATGCAGTCTTTATTTATTCTTGTAAATCAACTTGATCCCCTTCAAATTAATCCCCTTTCAATGAAATGCACTTATGACAACGTTCTTTCCAATCCTCGAAACATGCCAAATAGTCCCTTTCCGGTATAGCCATCAGCACCTTCTTCGATTCAGCTTTTATCTCCTTAATCGACTCGAAACGCGTTTCCTGGAGTGGTCTCTTGAGTTTCGGGAATAGCCAAAAGTCACACGGACATAAATCAGCCGAAAAGTTTAGCTGCGGGACAATTTTGGTCGAGTTTTTGGCAAAATGGTCACGAAGAACAGTATGAGAGGCAGTATGAGAGGGCGCATTATCGTGTTGCAAGAACCATGAGCTGTCAGCCAATAGTTCTGGCCTCATTTTACGCATAGCTTCGCGCAAACGACGCAAATCTCTCAAATAATATTTCTTGTTGACAGTTTGGTCGGTCAACATGACCTTGATTTTTGAGCGATTTTGACTCGATTTTTCGGTCTCCGCTCACCTTTTGTCGATATTCGCTCGACTGATTGGTAGTTTCCATATCGTTAGCGTAGATCCAAGTCTTATCGCCCGGAATAATGCGTTTTATCTTATCCTGATAGTCAGAAAACATTGTTTCACACACTTCCACGCGGGGCTTTTTTTCAATGAAATTGAGCGTTTTGGCACCAAAATCGAAAAATGCACTCTTGGTCGTTTGGTAAACACAAGCGTAAATATATTACTGATAATGAAATTTGGCCCAGATGTTATTAACAGTGCTAGAGCGAAATTTTAATTCCGCGAAGTTTGAATCTAAAATTCACCTTACTTTTTGCCCACAGTAGTATATTGCTAGTCGCCTTTTGCACCCTTCGTGATGCTTTCGCCACTAACGCGGACTAACGTACGCAGTATCGGATTGTCACTTCTTACCATGACAGAGCAGCTGGAATGACACAACACAATTTTAAACACGACGTTAGTTATACATATAAATGTGCTTTTATTTACTTAGGCATTATAAGCAAAATATGTGCGATAATTTAAAATATATTACTATATTTATGTATCTATATAAACGTAAATATAACCGCCAATATGTTTATAAATTGGCTTTCAAGATTGTTTGTTTTGATATATATAATTAATATAATATTTCTGGTCTAATGGTCAGTACATGATTGTACACAACTTTATATAATTAAACACTTAATTTTCTATAAAATTAGATTTTGACTTCATCCACATTTTAAATTAGGGATTTCGTTGTTTGATTGTGCCACTCTGCGCATTAATTAAATTAATAATGGTCCCAAAATTTATTTGCCAACAACCCACATTTTTATAATTTTACCTATCAAATAAATTGTTGTCTTCTTTTCACACATTCATATTGGACCTAAAGTCAACTAAGTAACACTATTTAAATGTTATTTTAAGTTAAACCTTTTAGGACAATATTCAAAAGATACAATATATATATTTAATCTATAATAACTAGCAGTTCTATACTAGTGGGTTGATTATAGACTATATTGCTAATTGTTCAGAGCATTCATACCCATTGCCTGGGGTTTGATCGTGGAAACTTGTTGCTAACCGAAACTTCAATTTCACTTAAACTACTCCAATAGGAAGGGTATTTTCTCTATTATATTTACTTTATATTTTTAATAATATCACCCATGTATAGAAATGAGGTATTTTACATATCTTAACAAAAACAGATTTCTACTCATTGCACCTTGCATCTCTGAAACATGATATGAATGGCAAAATATCCGAAAAGGTTTTTGAATGGTTTTGTGTCATAGGAAAGCTAAAATCATTTTAGATAAATATTCATCAAACAGTTAAAAATGTAGATATTTTGTAATATTTTTAAAACATTTTAAATTGATCTTATTAAGGTAGAAACTGGTATTTATATGTATTTATTTGTTTGCTTTGTCCGACAAAAAAAGAAATTAAAAAAATGTATTTACTAGTATGCGTCTAAGTGTATATCAATACCTATAATAAAGATATCTCGCATAAACTAATCTACATTGAAAGCGCATAGTTGCATATACGCCACAATCTGCATATGCAGTAAATAGGTATAGTAAAAAAGAGATTGTATGTACTACTGTGGGCAAAAAGTATCGGGAATTTTAAATTTAAAAAATTTTGGGATTCCAATTGGAACAAATGTTTGTACTTTTAGGTTGGCACTACTATCACTAACATCTGTGCAAAATTATACGTTAAAATATTCATTAGTGTTTAAGCTACGATTAGTTTTGTACGACGCCAAAAGTGCAATTGGCGATTTTGGTTGAATCTCCTCAATCGACTCGAAACGGTGTCCTCGGAGTGGTCTTTTGAGCTTAGAAAATAGCCAGAGGTCACACGAAGATAAATCAGGCGAAAAAGGTAGCTGTGGGAAAATTTTGGTCGAGTTTTTGGCAAAATGGTCACGAAGAACAGGGGCAGTATGAGAGGGCGCATTATCGTGTTGCAAGAACCATGAGTTGTCAGCCCATAGTTCTGGCGTCTTTTTACGCATAGCTTCGCGCAAACGACGCAAATCTCTCAAACAATATTCCTTGTTGACAGTTTGGTCGGTCGGAAGGAATTTATAATGAACTACAACACGATAATCCAAATAAACTGTCAACATGACCTTGATTTTTGAGCAAATTTGACGCGATTTTTTCGGTCTCGGCTCACCTTTAGCCGATATTCGCTCGATTGATCGGTAATTTCCATGTCGTAAGCGTAGATCCAAGTCTCATCGCCCGTAATAATGCGTTTTATCTTGTCCTGGTAGTCAGAAAACATTGTTTCACTCACTTCTACGCGGGGCTTTTTTCGATGAAATTGACCGTTTTTTGGCACCAAAATCGCCAAATGCACATTTGGCGTCGTACCAAACTAATCGTAGCTTAAACACTAATGAATATTTTAACGTATAATTTTGCACAGATGTTAATGATAGTAGTGCCAACCTAAAAGTACAAACATTTGTTCCAATTGGAATCCCAAAATTTTTTAAATTTAAAATTCCCGATACTTTTTGCCCACAGTAGTATAATATGCTAGCTTTATATTATATTAATATTCTTCTATTTATATTCTTATATCTGCGTGGGTTCTTTTTTTAAAGCTTAAGTATAGTTTAGAACGCGACATATTTTCTACCATGATTAGGTCGGTAATAATATAAATGATTTACGATATAAGCAAAACAAAATAATCAAGATTAAAGCGTTTTGATTAGTTAATTTCTGCTGCAAGAGAGATTTATGGAATAATATTTATAATGCATCCCCTCTTAAAAATTAATATTGAAGATCAACGGGGCTTTGACCCTATCTCGCATCGTTCACCTTTTTAATTTCAAACGCACACAATGAAAAATCAATATGTTCGTGAATGATTATTTCACAAAGAAGAGGGTTTTTTTATAATAAATTTTAAGTGTTTGGTCTCATTTCATTCTTTTTTGTGGTTTGTGTAGATCTCAACAACAGCAAGGTATTTTTTTAAAGTTGGTTAAATAGTTTTAATGACAATTGCGGGGACGTTTGTATTAATTTATATATGCAGTTATTGTTCAAGAAATTGTTCACCTAATCTCCCAGCTGCTAGAGGTGTAAGGTGTACATATGGAGTGTGGACGATATTTATATTTTCAAACTAACATATTTTAGTCTTTAGATATAATAATTTTTTTCATACATGTATACCCGAATATAATAAAAAAAAACATGGCAATTTCTGACTTAGCTACTAATGCTTGTTTTTAATATTTATATTATATATAAATGTGTAATATATTTATTTTTAGATGTTTCATTGTTTATTATAAATCGCACAAAATATTTAGTAAATGTAACAGTTTTCCAAACACTGCATAATCTAGTAAGGATTTTAACGGTATGTTATTTACTTATGGTTTGATGTGAGTTATTATAATTTAATTGCAAGTAACTAACCAAAATTGTAGTTATTGCCTTTAAGTCTTGTGCAAACAATTAACAAGCAGCGCAGTGCTCTGACAACCATTCAGTTTTTGTCTTTATAAATATGACGAATATCATATAATATAAAGAATAATAATAATAACAAAATTACAAACATAACAACATTAATCGATTAAGAAAAACTATTCAGCAGTTACAAAAAAGAAAACATTTAAAAGTATTGAAGCAAGTGTAATGAACTTAACTAACAATATGTTAACAATTCCAATAATTAATTTTATAAATGGTTAAGTAACAAAAATATGTTTCACTTGCTCACCATTTTTTTTAACAATAAAAGGTTCATGTTACAGAGATAGTGTTACACCGAATATTATGGCATCTATTTGTCAAAATTAATATTCTTCTGAGGTATACATATTCGTGCTTTCTATTCGTGATCAGAAGCTTAAGTATGAATCGGTGAATAATATATAACCCGTGAGAATTTAATATACAAATTCATGAAATTATTTATACATTTGGCACAATTTGTATTTAAATTATATATATGTGTAAACATACATATATATTGTTAATATAATATTACTATTTATTTTTTTTATCCCAGTACTACAAGTATATGTATATAGTAATTTAACAACATATTTTAAGATTGGAAAGTGTTGGTAAAGCTTTGTTTAATAATGGTTTGAAAATGTAACAAGTAAAAAAAAATTAACAAATTTAACTCTAAAGGCCATAATTTAAACCTTGGAATATACATAGGTATGTATGTGTAAAGCACTAGTGAATAACTATCACTAGGATTGGACGGCTTTGCCGGTAATCCTTTAAATGTACTAATACAAGAACCTATAAGTTAATGGTGTTCATATTAATATTCATATTCGAATTTCTATGCTTTATATTTGAGTAATTATTTAAGAATCATCATTTTTTTGATTGGGACAATGTTCAGTCAAAGATGGAAGTACATTATCCGCGGATGGTTGTCTGAAAAGCAAATACATTTTTATTACTATCGAAAAATATTCTCACCGTTCTTGCATACCTGTCTAAAGCCATGGGATAAGAGCCGGGTGCTGAGTTTGATCTACCAGCTTGAATAAATTTTTGTAACCTAGAACCACCAGGTTGGGGCGCCCTTCCGGAAATACCTTTAATAAAAGGATTGCCAAAGGAATGATTCTTGAGCATTGTTTTGATTAAGATGAGGGTATCAAGCTTCGGAATGCTGCGGACAACCGAGTTTATATCTTCTTCGTCTACTTGTACCAAACAACAGTTCTCATCTTCCGTAGGTAAGGGATACATTCTATTACTGGTGACCCACGGATTTATCTAAGATAAGTTATACGTAATCAATTAGAACAATATTTTACATTTATTAAAATTGTATAAGTACCTTTAATTGCGGCAAAGTTATTCTGTGTGCAGCATCTTTTTCAAGCATTCGAATAATGCACTGACGCATATCACCACTAATTTTTGGTGTCTCTGGAAAAACCACTTCCTCAATTTTAATTTTCTCATACAGTATAGGTATTGAGTTTGCTACGAAGGGGACATTGCCATAAACCAAAGAGAACAGAGTAGCACCCAACGCCCAGATATCTGCCGCACGACCGCAATATACGTTCTGAGCAAAAACATATTGGTTAACAATTTTTATATTTGTTGTAGTTTTACATACCTTGCCTAAAACCAGGGTTTCGGGTGCCCGAAAAGCAGGTGTACCAGCTGTAGAGCCATTACTCATGATAGCATCCTCACCAAGAAATTCATTGCATACTCCTAAATCTGCGATTTTAACATGTCCACATTGTGTCAGTAACAAGTTTCCTGGTTTTAAGTCAGCGTGAATAATTTTTTGATAATGCACTTTTATAGAAGAAAAAGCAATTAATATGTATACCCAATAAGCTATAGAATAATGTATAATAATTTTATAAAATATACTTACAATACTCAAGACCAAGTAATGAGTCCCGAAATACACTCCAGGCACGCTCTTCCGGTAACGGCTTATCGGTAGGAATACAAAGCACTTCTCCTTTTTTAACCAATTCAAAAACCATATAGAGTGAATCTTCTATTGGATCATCTAAAACTTCTACAAGTTTCACAATGTTGGGATGGTCTAGTTTTTTTAAAACGGCAATTTCTCTATAAACACGATCCAGTGGAGATGTTGCCTGTTTTGGACTGCGTCGCATGAGAGCAGCTTGCCGTAGTAGACGTTTTTTGGAGAGAATCTTCATTGCATAGTGTGTCGAATCCTCTTCAGAATAAGCTAGCTTTACTAGACCGTATGAGCCCTGTAATGAAAATGGTCAGTAAAACTATTGTGCTGTATAATTAAATATTTATATATTACCTGTCCAATTTGATCCATAAGCTTATACTGATTTAGCTGCAGAAAGCTTCCAGATCGTTCAATAGATATTCGACGTGACTCACGCAAAGGAGGCCGACGTCGAACTGAACGTGGACTGCCGAACGGACTACCGTATGGACTGTATGGGACGTTCGGATAAATTGGACGAGAATCACTGCACGGAAGAATTGTTGCTGCAACATTTGGCCGCTGAATTGGATGCTGGCTTGTCTCTAAAGTAGATATCTGCGCCTTTTCTTTAGAAATCGGTATTGCTTCATTAGTTGGGGATTGAATTTCGCTATCAGTTGATCGATACTCATTTATGTTTGGAAGATGACGGCTGTGCAACTTCTGATCAATATTTAAAAATGCGCAATCATCATTGTATAAGTCAAGCGACTGTGATTTTAAGAGTGTGGGGAGATGCTGTTTTGAAGATAAGGAATTCATTTGCGTAGGTTGACCATCTGTATTCCGTTGTCCGCCATTACGAAGTACTGAAGGTGTCTTATTTGATAAAGACGAACTAATGTTATTTGGAGGAAGTAAGGGTTTACCATCTGGGATAACTCCAGTTCCTTTCGCACAATTAAGTTTTCTAAGGCTTTCACAATCACAATGAGGTTTTGCAGCTTTTGTATCAACATTAGATATTATGTTTTGATTAGTCTGGTCTCTTTTATTTGTGTTTTTTGGCTTCGCACCGGCGGAGCTTACACACAAACAGTCGCATGTATCAGTTATTTTTGTAGCATTTAAAATTGAATCATTTGAATCAATGTGCAGCTTTTCCAACTGTTTATCCAATATCAAAGTTGACCCTGTAGTCGCTGAGTTGACCGCTTCCTGCTTACAACCTTCCCCTATTTTAACAACGATAACATCGTTGTCATCATTATCACAGTTATGAAACGTTGCATTTTGTGCATCAGATTGAAGTTTCTTTGCTTTTAGTATTTTGTTGTCATCTGTTTCCAACATCTTCCCTGTGCTGGTAGTGGCTGTTGATGCTATATTCAAATCCGACATTATATGGCTTTTCATATATCCTCATAGTCACATTTAAGATTCATTTCTAGAAATTTATTAAGTGTAATGTTAGTTAGCAAATATTTTATATACACTTCGCAGAAAATACAAATACAAATAATAAAATACTCGAATAAGAGATACCAGGTTACAATCAGTAAGGTCAAAATGAAAACTTAAATAAATCACACCGTACAAAGAGTGTGTAAGTGAAAAGAGCGTGGGGATGAATAATCAATATTGTATGGGGAGTTTAAATATCTAACGGAAAGACCAGCAAGCTATTTTTAAATGTGGAACAAATAAAAATTAGTCGCTGGTTATCGCTTTACACTAGGTAACAGAAAAATTGAAAAGAAACATATTTTATGGTTTTGTTAATGACTCAGTACTGCTATAGAAATACTCTTTAAGGATATTTTATCTACGACACATCAAATAGATATACAATATACTATATACTTTTACATAATAATTTGGATACACACTCGTAAATATGTATGTACGTAAGTTTTATAAGGTGGCTCGGTTAAATTCTGCAATACTTGATTGTGTCAGCATAAAAATCCTCAGAAGTTTTCTCACGGTCTTCTAAATAAATTGAGCTAATTAATAAATAAATATACACACATACTCTTTGTCCTGACACACTGACTGACTGGCTGAGAACCAACGGTTAAAGGGGGAAAGCGGTAATTTTCTCAGAACGTAGCTGAGATAATTTTATAGTGTAAGTGGGTCAAATTCTGCGCCGAAGTTCAGGGAATTGCTTAGTATGAAAAACTTTTTTGTTTCCTAAGATATGTATCTCAACCAAACTCTTATATCCCGACCAGATATTGTCAAAGTTGGATTACTATATTATATAGCTGTCATAGAAACAATCGGATGCAAATAAACGTTAAGTATGAAACCATTAGTATGAAACTCACAGATTAGTTCTTATTGCCAAATCTCGACTATTTCGATGATTTAGCTTTTTCCTGTCAAATCGGGTTTTTCTCACCAAATCTGACTTTTTTTCCCGCAGCAGGAGCGGAGCCCTTAGTATATATATATACATTAGAAAAGGTCAATTTATATAGTGTAAAAAAAATTTTGTTCGGTTCCAAGCGGTTGTGAAAATCGTAATCTATAACCTTAATTGAAAAAAAAAATGTTTTTTAAGGTCAATGAGCTTTTAGAAGTCAATTTAGAAATGTTCAAATGTTACGAAAACAAGCACGAAACAAAACAAAAAATTGTTGTTCACAAAATAACGGTTCTTAAACCGGTGCATTTGAAATGCATGCAAAATTGCATCGGACAACGACCAGCAGTTGACAAAGTTTCGTCTTTTCAATTAGATCGTTTGGTAACTGTGCAGTCAATTTTTATTTTTTCTATCATTTTTGGAGCATAATTGATTTTTACGAATATAAAGGTTCTTTATAAGTGACCTAGAAAATGTTTATTATTTGTTGGAAATAAGTGCCAAAAGTAAGTAAATTTTTCACAATATTCTATTTTTGATGGAAAAAAACTAACTGTACTCTATCGTATTCTAATCATCCAGAACATACATCGTTTGAAGAAAATCATTCTGATTCAGGATCAGGCATAACATTTTGCCCATATTTTGCCTGAGCACTTTAATTTAGCAATGAGTAAAATAACACGCGCAGAATTTTTCGAGGTTTGGTCAAGCAACGTGCGAGCCGTTAAGCTGAACTCACTCGTAGAACACGCAACAATGATTTTTGGCAATGATATTAATAAAAGTAAGTTAAAAATGCACTTATTGGAACATGTGCCATGAATTTGATCCGAGGTAGAGTAAATCTAGGAGAGATATATCCAGATTTATGACCAATTATGCACGTTGGCTTCAGGGCACAATAAAAGGCGTTTATTATAGGATTGATGTCCCGCCTTGAACCTCAACCCGTCAATTTTTTATCTTATGGTCAATCTAGTGAAGAAAGTTAAGATTCAAGTTCAGATTTTGAAAAAATTTGCAAAAAATAATTTCGCCCAGCCCTTTTAACAACTTGTTGTTGTTTTTTTTTTAATTTAAAAAATTGTTAAAAATATGAAAATTTATTTTTTCTCAAATAAATTATCTTTAAAATAAAATCATTTTTAAATTTATTGGCCAATAATCTTTAAGCTACAAGCAAAAGTGAGCATTTAAGAAAAGTAATCAATTTGAAAAAAAAAAAAAATTTTTTTTTTCATTATTAATTTTAAAAAAATATTTTTTAATTGGCTAAAATTAAAACAAAAAATACTAACCTGATACTTTTTTGATAAAAAAATTTGTTTTTTTTTTATTGCGGTTTGTGTGCCAAAAATATGAAAAATTTATGATTTTTCCGAACTTTACGCCCTTTAAAATGCCACGCCCACCTTAATTTTTAGTCCAAAAATTTCTTTGGGGGTATTCAAATATTTATTCCAAATTTCAAGTCGATAG
>JBAMBL010002438.1:0-18089 GCA_037043405.1 Drosophila subquinaria | reverse complement strand
AAAAATAAGAATCAGAATTAGTTTGAGAACCTAATATTACTCCTTAACCTTGTTATTAATAAAATGCTTGTGTGACCCAAAACGAACCGTTATACTGTTATTTCGGCTTGAATATTTCCAGCTTTTGGATTTTGGTACAATAAAATAATTTTGTTTTGGTTACTGCATCGGAAATTCTTATCATATATTTACCACAGTAACGATCGGTTGAACAACAAATTTAAATTTCAAAAAACGTTTCCTTTTTTGAGATATATGATCCAAGTGTACAAATTGTGTACTTTTATTGCATAAAGAGTATAAAATCTTCAGCGTGCGTTTAGCGATCTTACTGGTTTTTAATTTCATTGAGTCGAAAGATTACAACGTACATACATAAATATGTTCAAAAAAAAGCGATCATTGTTAATTTATGCAGACGACCCCGTTTTCGTTTTAAGAAAGTTGTCTTCGGCCTGCTAAGAAAATAAAAAGCCATTAAGGCTCGGGACTATATAAGAGCCTACATGCTGTAAGAGAATTCAGTAACAAGAAAATGTTACAGCCTCAAGTTTCATTTCTGATATTATTCGGCTTGTTGGCGATTAGTTTGGCTGACGAAATTGGCACAATCGCTCAAAATGGTGAGCTTAAAAAGTTCAAGTCAGTATAAAGTAATTTCTTAAATGATTTTTCAAATAGTTGTAATCGATGGCCAGAAATTATTCCGGATACTTTTGTAAAGCTTGGTACAGGATAACACTATGTAGAAATCACTGACAAATGAAAATAGCCAAGTCAAGTATGTAAATGAATAACCTATTCCATTAGATGAGAAATGGATTCAATGTTAACCTTCTGAAAGTAATAAGCACTGTGTTGAATTTAGTTTTAGAAGCCTTGAAATAGGACTTAATTATATACCATGTAGAAAGCAAAGGCGATGTACATATATGTGAAAAACTCCAGCCCTTAACAGTTATTGTTTGGTAATGCTATGTATGTATGTAATAAAATTTGCAAATATTATTGCAATTGTTTTTGAAAAAATAAATAAATTAAAATTGCACGAATATTCACTCAATCTTTTAAGGTTTAATTAACAGTCCTCTTCCTTTTAAAAATCCTTATCAGAGCTTTTTATATCGATGTTTTCTCTTATTTCCCAATATATCGATATAACAGCTGTTGAGCTTTTTAGTATATACTAAACATTTTAGGGGTTGGCCTTAATGCTTACAGTCAGTGTTGGTTAACATCTTGAATTTAAATTTTTTGGCGCTTAATACATTACAAATATTTTATAATATATTATGACATATTAACTGCAGAATATTTATAAATCAATAATAATTACAGCCGAACTACCATAACTTGAACTTTTATAACTATTATCTCCTGCTTGAACTTAATAGAGTGGCAATAGTAACAATAAACTTAATGAAAAGATTTCCATAAGTCGAGTCTCTATAATTCGAACTTTTTTTTTTTGTCTTTTTCGTTTTCTTTATTCAAAAATAAAAAAGAATCAAAAAATGCACACAAATTAACTAATGCCAATATGAAATTCATGTTAACATAAATTAATCCAAAACAAGCGAAAACATAATTTATAATACATACAATTGTTAATATAAATTGTGTAGACAGGAATGTTAAATACTTTGTAATAGCTAAAATACAATGGACAAACAACTATCCCTGTTCCGGAAACTAAGAAACCATTGCTTTCTTGTGTAAAAATACTTGTTGACAAATTTGATAAAATTTATTAAATGAAATTTGTTTTATAATATAATATAGAAGCTTTAAATAAATATTATGTAAATTAAGTATTTGTATAAGCTATACCAAGAATTAAGAAAAATACTTTTGGAATTTTGAGACTCAGAAATTTTTATTTAATATCTGATAACTGAGAAACAGGGACAGTTCGTTTGGTTTTAAAACCAATTCTCAGCATAATTATTAGATGCTGTGTGTGTTGATTGTAAAATAAATTTAGAAGTTAAAGCCTTTCGGCTTAGAATATAGTATTTTGGAAGCTAAAGCCTTATTGTAATTTTTCCTGATTAGTAGGACACTTAAGATTATTGTCGTTTATTTAGCTGATAAGACATGTTCTCATATAAAATTGAGCTAACAACGAATTGCATTATCAAAGATGATACATGTTATAGGGCCTAAAATGATTTCACATAGCTCAATTTCAGTTAATTTACTGCTGTATGTGCTAAACTGGGACTCTATTTTCTGACATGTTGATGGACAAAAAATTGTATATAAGGTACAGCAATTAAGTTGTAAGATAATGGCTTTTTAACTAATCAAAGTACCGTTTGCAATAGTAAGTATATGTTTAAAATTTTAAATTAATTCTTTAAGCGGTAATTGCTATTATCATTGCAAAGTGATTGACTTTTAAGAGAACTCGATGAACCACAGCTAAAATAAATTAAACAACAGTTAACAGTATGTCTGACACTACCCACTGCGTATGCGTGATATTTATTATCCCCTTTGTACACAAGTATGTGCCAAAGAGATTATCTTACATTTTAAGTGATTAAACAAAACGTCAAATGTGAAATGTAAATGCAGCTGCGAATTGAAATTAGAGCTGCCGCGTGGGTCTCATATGAACTTTGTGAGCAACTCAACAACAAATTGTTTAAGCGAAGAAAAACAAAAAACTAAAAGGAAATGAAGGCTAAAAGTGTCCCTGACAGAGGGTAAATATCAAAACGTCTAATGTCCAGCAAATAATTTTTCTGATTTCATTATCTTTCAACCCTCCTGTGGCTCTGCGGTGGCTGGCCTCATCGTAAGGTGCCCAAAATTTAAGCGCCGCCTACCAAATGTGTGCGTAGGTGAACAAGGACCAGCAACAACAACAACAACAACAACAAGCGTAACTGGTAAAATCAAATGCCAGCGAATGGCAGGCAACTAGCACAGCTTTAAATCAACACGACCTCGTCCAGCAGCTGACGTCACAGAAGTCGTCGCTGCAACAACAACAATTGCGTTACGATGCGTGGGCGATGCGAGCTTTTGTTTAGCGAAGACACAAACCACTACGGACAGTTGGGTGCCGGCTACAAGGCAAGAAGCTTTCATTGAAAGCGCAACAGGAGCCAACCAATTGAAGTTGAAACTCGGAAGCCGCTGTGCGTTCGGCTGCCGCTCGCTATAAAACAAGTCGTCGTCGTGCTTTGCGCTGCATTCGTTTCGTGCGCGTCGAAAGCAACTCAACCAGCCAACCAACCAAGCAGCAACTCGAATCGCTCGTCTCGCCTAACGGTTTAAAAACACACATTTCAAATACAATTCTTTGTGATCTCTTCAAAGTCAGTTTTGAGTCAAATTTGTTCAAGTAAAAACGTTTAAGAAAATAAATTCATTTTTGCTTATTCATTAAAGTATTTCGCAATTTCTGTGGAAAACGTTATTGCTGTTTGTGCATCTCTTAATTGGAAAAGTTTTTCAAGCACACTTTTTACGCGAGTTTTTTCCGTGATTTCAGTTTCATTTAAAGTAAAAGTAGAACCGTAAGTGAATTTTCCGAGTGCAGACAAATCTGACAAATACAATTTCAGTTTCAGTTCCAGTTCCAGTGTCAGTGCTGATAACAAGTAAATAGATATTCTATCAAACCGACGTATCGCGTTGTAAACGGTAAACGTGCGTAAATCCAATTTGCAATTAATTTATTTGTCACATTAGCTGACAGAAAAAACAACAAATAGGTAAGATTGATATTTGGGTAGAATATTTTTGTAATTATAAATTTTATAAAAAATCTTGATAGGAGAACAGAAGATTTATTTAAATAATATTTAAATAATATTTATAATTTATTCGCTCTTAATATTTTAATTAAAAGGATTTAATATTTCCAACAGTGTTGTTGATATAATACAAAAAAATTATATACTGTGCATTATAGTAGCATATTCTAGGAATAACAATTTTAGATATTTAAAAACAAATTTAAATTTTAAAAATAATTCTTTTACAGCTTGTTTCAATTGAGACAAAATAAACTATATAATAAGAAAGATAAAGCACAATTTGTATTAAACACAAGATTGATCCCATTTTGACTAATTATTCCTATGAATGCAAGTCAATTCCATGTAGTTTTTTAAATTTCCATCCACTCAACTTCAAATGTTTAAAAAATCACGACTTTAGGGAATCGCAAACGCCTACGAGAATGCGTAATTCAACTCGAATTAATCATCAAATAATAGCAAGTGCGAAGTAATAACAAAACAATTGATAAAGTTCTGTAATACTTTTCCGAATTTATTTTGAAATGTCAACCAAAGTACTCACATTAAATGTACATCAACGATTTTAGGCAGTAGGCTCATAAAACATCAATAATTGTCAATAAATTTATTTTCTTTTGCGTGTCCTTTAACGACAACCCTTCAATCTTAGGGCCTCGCGCTCGTGTTCTTTAAAGCCCAGCAACACTTTATGCATGAGTGTCCTTTAAACGGATTTGAACATAGCAAACAAAGTGAAAGCTCACGTGTTTAACTTATTCTTACAACTAAGGAACTTCAAGCATCAAAGCCAATTAGTTGCACATGTAACGTTTTTAGTTGGAAATAAGTAACTTAATTCTTAGAATGATTTACCTACTTATATTTATTTGAGAAAATGATGAAACCCACATCGATACAATAACATAAATGAGCTTATCAGATTGTGCTCAGGGCGGCCTGTGGGCTGTTAATGGAAACAAATCAGTAGACTATAATTTCTAGATCGATTATGATCAGAAAAAATTTAAAGTAATATTAATGGTGCAGCAGTTACTTAACAATTGTTCTTAAAGTCTGAAATAATTAAGGACCCATTTTATAAAGCTATATTGCAAAAGAAATAGAATGATGAAGAATCTGAAATTAAAAAATTATATTTATAATATTATATTCAGATATTTGAATTCCTTTACCTAAACATTTAGTTTTCTTAAAATAGCTATTTCAATTTTAAAAGGAGTTCAACAATTATTAAATTGTAATTTTTTTATTGCAATTTTTAAAAAATTGTTTTGTTTTTACCTTAACATAATTTGTGCTATTATAAAATTTTCTTAGAACAAATCATTGTAAATATGTAGACCTCAGCAAACTTTATCGTAACCATTGCAAAAGAAACACTCGAATCAAGATTTGTGTCACTCGATAAAAACAAATTATGAATTACAAAGTGGGCGTGTCCTTATCTGCCAGCTTCGTTTCCTCCTATAGTTGTCCTTTATTAACGGGACGAGATAATATAAAACGGAAACAGCTGCCAGATGAAATGACAAGACAGGGGCCAAGTAATTTACGGAACATCGTTCGCGACACGCCTACATGATTACAACTTATCAATGGCAGCAGGTTGTCATTCTGTTTGTGAGGGCGTTATAAAATGAAAAATTAGCATACTACTGTGGGCAAAAAGTATCGGGAATTTTAAATTTAAAAAATTTTGGGATTCCAATTGGAACAAATGTTTGTACTTTTAGGTTGGCACTACTATCACTAACATCTGTGCAAAATTATACGTTAAAATATTCATTAGTGTTTAAGCTACGATTAGTTTTGTACGACGCCAAAAGTGCAATTGGCGATTTTGGTTGAATCTCCTCAATCGACTCGAAACGGTGTCCTCGGAGTGGTCTTTTGAGCTTAGAAAATAGCCAGAGGTCACACGAAGATAAATCAGGCGAAAAAGGTAGCTGTGGGAAAATTTTGGTCGAGTTTTTGGCAAAATGGTCACGAAGAACAGGGGCAGTATGAGAGGGCGCATTATCGTGTTGCAAGAACCATGAGTTGTCAGCCCATAGTTCTGGCGTCTTTTTACGCATAGCTTCGCGCAAACGACGCAAATCTCTCAAACAATATTCCTTGTTGACAGTTTGGTCGGTCGGAAGGAATTTATAATGAACTACAACACGATAATCCAAATAAACTGTCAACATGACCTTGATTTTTGAGCAAATTTGACGCGATTTTTTCGGTCTCGGCTCACCTTTAGCCGATATTCGCTCGATTGATCGGTAATTTCCATGTCGTAAGCGTAGATCCAAGTCTCATCGCCCGTAATAATGCGTTTTATCTTGTCCTGGTAGTCAGAAAACATTGTTTCACTCACTTCTACGCGGGGCTTTTTTCGATGAAATTGACCGTTTTTTGGCACCAAAATCGCCAAATGCACATTTGGCGTCGTACCAAACTAATCGTAGCTTAAACACTAATGAATATTTTAACGTATAATTTTGCACAGATGTTAATGATAGTAGTGCCAACCTAAAAGTACAAACATTTGTTCCAATTGGAATCCCAAAATTTTTTAAATTTAAAATTCCCGATACTTTTTGCCCACAGTAGTATAATATGCCTTAAGACAGAAAAACAACAGAACTGAAAAAGAGAAGACATGAAAATGAACGAGAAACAACAGAATACTAAACTTAGTTTCCACATTCAGAGCCGATTTTTGAGAGTCAACATTTAATAAAAATCAGCGAAATATTCATAGTACAAATGACATTTAAAATAAAACCTTGACAATTGCAAAAGTTGAGTCCCTTTTAATTAGCCGCTTTAATCGAGTTAAATCAACAAAAACAACAATGAGCACATATATTGACAACATGTGAGCTCAACTTGTAAACATATCAATTAAATGCATATTTAAAGGATAATTTAATTCCCTCGCTGTGCTCGCATTGCAATTTTAAAGGGTATTGCAAACATAGCGAGTTTTAGTTGGATATGTAAAATTAAATAAAATTCTAAGAGTATATAATTTTTTAATTTGACAACACACTTGCGTTTATTATATTTGAAATTTTATAACTTTATAAGAAACATTTTATCGTAAGTTGGATTGAACATTATGTCAAATTTCAACAGGTTTTGAAACATTGTCAGTTGGTTAAAAATAAATGCATTTGTTGGTATCAAAACAATGCATATTTGTTAAATCGAGAAAACTAAAACCTTGGCCATGCTTTCAGCTTAGTTGGAATGTCTTACAAGTATTTTAAGAACTCTGTATTCATCCATTAAATACGTTAACTGAATACATGTCATTCGGCTGTCCAATACACTTTGCAGCAACTACCTCCTGTTACGGTTTGTTTGTGGTAAAAGGGCATTCATCATTTCGCATGCAAAATGGATTGTGAGTGTTTTCCAATGTTTTTTGTGGCAACTTTCCTGCTAGCAACTTGTTCAGCTGTTTGCAGTTGGTAAATAATTAAAATGCTGCACTCGCTGCCTTCGTTGATTGGCTTCAAAAATACGAGTTTATTTATAGCCAGGTCAAAAGCGCACTTGACGTCAATGGCAATACTATAAAAATATTATTCGGGCTTGTTTTTGGCTTTGTCTTAAAGTTTGTTTGTCTATCTAATTATAATACTGTTATCCTGTCATTTGTCACACGCTACGCTTGTTGCACGTTGTGCTCACACATCCGGCCATGCACTTCCGGGCTTAGGAATTTCCGTAAATAAATTATGAGCGTCGACCAAAATGTGAACAATAAAGCAGCATAATTACATTAATTATAATACGCTAAGTGCATAAGTTTGCTATTGAAATATTTTGACATATTTGACCAAAAACTGGTTAAATTGTCAAGTGGCTAAAATACTTTTACGGTAAATTTACGAAAATATTTCGGTCACACTTAAAATTGTATAGTTTATTTACAAGCTGTGAATTGAATAAATAAATAATGAGAATAAAATGTTCAACAGGTTGCAAAGAATTCCTGAAAAAATAAAAAGTACATTTTAATTGAATTCTATAATTTAATTTATTTTAACTTTTCAAGAGAAGTCATCCTAATTAAAAATGTTAATTAATTACTTGAAATTGGTAAATTACAAAACTTAAATGACCTATCAAGAAGTTTAAATTGCATCACCCACAAAACATTTAAAAAATTCGCTGAGGTTCACGGCGCGTATGCGTAATGTGCCTAATATTGATTGGGTTTGTCAAACAAACAATAAAGTAGACCAAACACAATCAATATGAAGTGCGATTCCACCAACTGCCAGACAATACAAGCAAATCGACGTGGCGACAAGAAGCCGACGGCAAATGTTTTTCCTTGGCTTCCGGCGAATGTCATTGCCACAAATTTGGGACACACACACACACACGCAAAACAAAAAAAAAAACAGCAAAAGACACAATAATAAAATCGTAGACACAACACAATTGGAGGCGGCTCAGCAGCCACGTCCCCGCACTGACTGTTATGGCAACATTTGAACCCTGAAATTGAGGGCAATTGGCAGCGCCACCTGGCGGTCAGATAATTTATCTTGCCCAAGGCTTAATTAGCCTGTTTGTTGCAATTTTCCACCAAATTAAACTGACAGAAAAAGGATCTTAAAAAGCAAAGAAAAGGAAATACAATAAGAAAATTCATGGTCCAAGGAAACAGAATAGTTTCTTTGTGTATCTGTATCTGTGTGTATAGTTTTAATTAAAAGGAACCCAGTCTGGCGTAACTGCAATGACAAGGAATTCAAATAAAAATGCTGTATAACAACTTGAACAATAGATACAAATAGAGAGTACCTAACTCACTGTAAATCCCATTCACAATGCAAAGTGTAGACAACATAATATCAATTTTGAAATAAACTCAGGCATTAAAATATGCTCTGTCGACAGATACGACAAACAATCAACAGGTGACAGTTTACCTTGAATTGCTGCCTGTCTGTGCTGAGTTGAAATACGACCAGACACACAGACTTACATAAGGTAAATATGCCAAGGAATGGCGTCTTGTTTGCCCAGATGACAGGCTGAAAAGGCTGAAAGTTCAGACTCTGAAAGGAGTCGTCAACGTCGTCTTCACATACATAAATTGTATTCTTTGGAAGCACGTGTTGATTCCGATGATAGACTCACATGAGTTGTGGGTCCATTAATTAAAGTGAATTATTAAAATTGATAGAGTGTGCAGACAAGATGTGAGCAGCTTATGCTGTGCAAATGTTTTTACAAAATCTAATTAAACCTATTAGATTGGATTACATGCTTTGTTATTTTTGATGAATGAGCATAGAGTTCTTGTTTTGTAAGAAAACATAGATTATATAAACATAATGGAATTAATTTGATGGCACAACTCACACCTACTTATATTTAAATCTTGAGTAACTAGAGATATGTGTAGTTTAAGTAATAACAATGTGCAATTTAAGTAAAGCCCTTTTTATATAAGTATATTCATCTGGTTGGCATTAGGCTTGAATGCACTAACAATTTAATTGTCCAAGGGTACGCATAAATTAAAAAATCCCTTTTCAAAAATAACACAAAACAACTGACGTCCATAAATCTGCCAGAATTTCTCTCTTCAGTCACACTTCAGACATTTCTCAGATTTCGGACTCGAGCTAATGCACTTCATCAGCGTCCAGCTCAACAACTCAACTCGTCTCAACTCGTCTCGACTCGACTCAACTCAACTATTTATTAAGTGCACAATACAACGCAAATTGGCTTAGACCGCCTTAGTCACGCCCATCCAAGTGGTCCCTTTTGGCAGACAATTGCTGGAAATTAACCACTTTGGCCACACAGCGACACAGACTATGTAATTTTCTTCGTTCCATTTTTTCCAGTCAATTTCTTTGTTGGACTAAACAAATGCGGTCAACAAACATGGCAAAAAGAAGCTTCAGCTCGAAGAGAAACTTGCCATTATGGCAATGAAAAAGTTGTCGTCAAGTGGATTTGATTTTGTGATTGGCAATTGACAGCATATCCTGCCATTTTCAGTCTCCCTCGACTGCTCACATAAATCCTTCACAAACACTCACGTCGTTGAGTAGCATAATATAATATCCAACTAATTGCTTAACTATTTAATAACAGCTACGTGCTTCAGACTCTTGTCCAGCTTGTTCATCAAATCGGTTTATTAAGCCACCTACAAGTGACACTCATGTCTGTCTGTCTGTCTGTCTGTCTGTCCTGTTAGCCAACTCTGAATAGTTCACATATCTACCCACTTTGGACATTGCGTGTCACGCGTGACGATTTGGATTTATCGCGCACATTAAAAACAAACATCACGATACGGAGAGTCGAAAATCCGCGTACCTAATGACCTTTTGTAAAGCGCAGACGATAATGCGGCGTATACGCAATGACAAGCCTCGAATGGCATATTGCGTATACGCGGCGTGTGCAATGCTCTAATTGATGCGACCAGCCATTGTCGTTGCCATTGCTGTTTATGACCTGACCAAATGCGGATTTATTGGCCTGGTTTGCCTGGTTTAGTTTGGCAGTTTATGATTGTTTGCAGGGGCTAAGCTTAGAGCAATTTATAAAGCAAACACTTGAAGCCCGCTTAAAAGTATGCTACATTTTTTTAATTTTTCTATGCTTTCTTGCCAAGTTTTCTAAATATAGGAAAGCGATTTTTAATGATTAAATACTTATAAGTTTGCAAACCTTTGTGAATAATAAAATGCTGAGAATTAATTAGATTTGATTGCAGTTAAGTTGAAATGGCAAATGACAAATGACCATGACAATTTCAATTTTAATAATTGAATTGTACAAAGGCAAAGAGCTTGCAAATTAATTTGACAATTCGTTGCCTAACTCGGCTAATGGGCTTAATCAATTTATTGGGTCTTTGCGTATTATAATTTACGATTTATTTAAAACATTTTGTGCGCTCATAACTTTTACATTCACAAAGTGTTGATGAGACGGCCAATTAATTAGCTAATTAAATTTCCATTTTTTTCGTCGGCTTAAAACTTTACCCGGCTAATTTGTTTGGGCCCCGCTTCTCGGCCTTTACTTGCTGCCAATTACATTTAGCAAGCACCGTTTTCCTGTCTGGTGTGTCACAGCACAAGCACAAGCACCAGCCCTTCTGCCCTTGGGAGTCAAACAACATTTCACTTCCCTGACAATTGCGCCAGGTAATTAAGCCCGAGTACGTTTCAAAAATTCAAAATGATGTCCGCGTCTCATAAATGTACAGCATAGGCGCAACTTAAAGACGTCACTTTTGTAGTGTAGTGTTGCACGAGGCACTAAATAATTATGTGCTTAGCCGGCTCATTAGCAGAAATATATAAGAAATGAAAAAATGGTTGCTGAAACAATGGCCAAAAGCACAAAGTTCTTATGTAATACGAGACTTTACTGCAGTCATGATAGACTCTTTAGAAATGTTTGTTGTTGAGCTGCTGAAATAAATTACATGAAGAGTTTTTTAAATTAAGCAAATACAATAGTGTAGCCAGTATATTGTAATTTAAAATATCGCCCAATACAGAATGCTTTATTCTTATTTATGTTATGTTATCTATTAGCAACAAGCAGCTAATGCAAATGGGCGATAATTCCACTTAATTCATATCTAAATCCGTATTCCAGTTACAATGGTAATACACCTATTATTAAGAAGAAGTGCACCATTAACTAAACTTGATAATGCATCAAGTGGGCACTAACTTAGATAACTGTGGGTCTGTTCTTGGAATCATTAACGTATGCTGCAGTTACAAAAGGTATTCTTCGAAATTCTCGTCTCTTATTTCCATTCCTGGAATACTCTGGCTACTTTTATAAGCCAAGTAAGCAGCAATGTGATTTGCTCTGCAGTGCCATCAGCATGCATGCATGGAACACTTGGTCCGATAGAAACTTAATTATGTAACTGGACTAGGATAAGTCAGACTTCAGCACAGAGACTCAACACATTGACAGAGACAAGTCCAAGTGGAAGGACAGACAGGTGTGAGTCAACACTCAAAATGCCCACACAGTTGTGTTAACCAAAGTTGCAGCCAGGCCACAATTGAGGAGTGCTTCAATGGCGACTTTGGATGAGCCGCAGGGAATTCAGTTGACACCTCGACTGTGGCTATGGAAGCAGGCAGACGTACTCGTAAATCAATCAGGCATATTGGTATTTTTTAATATAAAACATGCAACACACACACACACACACATATGGGGGTCTTTGGGGTCACGGTAAAAAAAATCTCAGTTATCCATATGCAACAACACCCGCACCGCAACCTGTATCCTTTATCCGGACCGTTGGCTGGACAGGTGCCAGCAGTGCAGGGTGTAGTCACAACTTGGAATGTAATTGATGGAGTTTTGTAGCTGGTTCAACGGTGACCAAACATCATCATCATTCATCACGGTGGGGCAAAGGGGCCGGGGTCGAATATCAAAAAAATCTGGCATAAATATTGCGATTGTTTTCTCTTACTTTTTTATCGAATAAAAAGTAACAAAACAAACGAAGCATATTGAAAATAAATAACAATCAAATTGTCAGCATTTTTACAAATTATTATTGAAATTCATCTGAAAAAAACGTAAATCTCTTTCACTTTATTATTTGCATTCCCTTCAAGCTGATGACACTTTATTTTATTATATGGCAAATTAAAATCGTGTAAATTAAATTATTGAATGTTGTTGTCAAAATTGATAGCATTGTGTGATTTTATTATCTGTAAACTGTTTGCATGCATACCATAACATATTTTGTCCAAGTAAACAGTGGATTTTCAAGGACTATAATTTTAATACCATTGTTTACACTGTAAAAATTAAGAATTGTAAATCCATAACATGTTTGACCGTGTTATAAATTTGTGTGGATTTAATATAAATACAATACACTTAATACCTATTGACAACAATTTGCAGAATTCATTTGACAGTATTGAAAACTAATTTAACATTAATATGTAGTTAATAAATATATTGTTCCTATTTCAAAATTATAGTTTTATCTTATTTATAAAGAATTTAAAATACATGTCAGATTTTTAAATATTTTAATACTACCTCAGGGAAAGAAGTATATGTGGGTGAAGCTATTCAAAAAAAATAGTGACTTTTGAACACAAAAGCATTTGATGCAGATTCTCTTAAAATAATCTTATCATTTAGTTTTGCTTTTGAATGACACAAAAATTTTCTTAACCCATTAAGTACCCGTGGAAAATTTAGAACTTTTGTAAAAGTGTTTTTTTTTCACTTTTTTCCTCGATTTTTTACAAAAAATATTTTGAAGCAAAAAAATTCTTCAAACAATTCTAAGAGTCGACTGCAAAAAAAAATTTTCAAAAATATTTTTTCTAGTATTTTTTACTTTAATTTCGTTTGAAAATTGCTAAAATGGACACATTTTGTATGATAAGTTGAGGAATAAGCCATACGAAAAAGTGTGTACTTTAAAATAGTCATTGAATTAAGGAATTTGATCAATAGAAACTTATAAAAATATACTAGAAAATATAGTTTTGAAAAAATCCCTGTTTTCAGTCACTCTTAGAAATTGTTTGAACGAATATTCTGTGTGCGTGACATAAGTATTGTTTGTACACGCTCGAGCGCAAGAAATACGTGACATATTGAAAAATCACTTTGGTACGAATAGTTCTATACATTTATCCACGGGTCACTTAATGGGTTAAGAAAATTTTTGATGTCATTCAAAAGAAAACTAAATGATAAGATTATCTTAAGAAATCGTGCATCAATATCTTGTTCGTGTTTCAAAAGTATATTTTTCTTATGTATATAGCATTCACCATACATGTCAGCTTCTTAAATCCTTGAGTGCTATATATAAAATATTTTAAATTAAAGTAAATATTCATAACTAACTACTTAGCAGGCTCTCAGTCTTTTTTAAAAGTAAATTGTTCTGTTTATAAAAATAGCTTTGCTAGACTATTGATTTTTGTGTGGAAGGATTGAAACAGCTCCCACTCGCATGTGTATTCGACTACATTTATTAAATCGACCCACTGTTTACTCAATTAAAGAAAACTCGCTGAAACTAAGAGACATATAATTAAATATATGGGCGGCAAGTGATAATGACAGCAAAACTAAATATAAATATATTAATATCCAGCATATATGTTACCCTCTTATAGTTGATGGCGCTGTTTTCTATTATTAGTTTATTTTAGCTGTAATTCACGTGCTATCAAACGACAGTGAACTTAAATCACGGATGGGTCACAAAACAAGACAATTAATTGATAAGCTGCGGCTCGAGATTGGGAAAGAGCATAGCCAATAAATTTTGTAACAATCGATTATAAAGCACTGATAAGCATATATAGTATTTATTTATATCTCTATCTAATCCAAAATGAACTATCTGGGTGCAATGACTGGCTAGTACTTAAATGGAAAAATAGAGCACATATATTTCGTGTTTTATGTGAATCCCACTAAAATTGTGCTCATTAGATGTTCTTATTATAGCTGCTACTCATTACAATCATAGATGGCATTGTTTTATATATATGTACATATTTTTTTAGATAAAATATTAATAAGCAGCATGTTGTCGTTATCAGTAGTAGTAGTAGTAGTATTTCTTATCGCAACAGTGACGTTGATTTTAGATTAATTATTTCAAAACATTGCACACACACACACACACACTCTGCTCTGAGCTAATACACTAACTCAATTAGCGAACTTACGAAACTTATCATGAGTGTGTGCTTAGAGAAACTTAAAATTCAGTTAGTGCTCAATCGGCTGCAAAAAGTATTGCAGTCATTTAGGCGCAAACACGCCAACGGGCGACGCGATGCCACAAAGAGCGAAACGTTAAGCGAATTTTGCTGTCTGGCTTAACACAAAATTAATTACATGCTCTTAATGCTCTTCCATTATTTCTTAAAGGGTGAATGTTAATGTTAGACATTTCCTTAGGCATTTTTCTACTTGAGTTTTGAATTACGGAAAAGCAAATATTTGCCTCGGTTTCATTTTGTTCCCGATTGTGGGGCTCATTACGTTTGGAGTTAAAAGATGCCCTGCAGAGCTCCAATGAACCGTTAAAGGCAACCCTGTATTGTAATTAAAAAATAACAATTATTTAAAATAAATATCGAAACTCGTAAATGTACTTTCTTAATTTTGAATTATTGTTATGCAGCAATTTCTAAAGCTCTGTATTGGCAACTGACAATAAAACCAAATTTCATTGATTAAAATTTTCAATTTAAATTCAATCAAAGCATGAAAATGTGGCCAATGATTTTAAGCCATCTAATTACACATAATTCCTCTGTTTATTTTCTTTTGTGCCAAGTCGGCCCGATAAGTATGCTATACATTTTGCATTTGGCACAGTTTTTATTTAAATATATTTTTCAGCTGCCAGTCAGCCAGCCAACAAGCAAACACAAGAAAAAAGCATCCAAAAACATAAATCAAACGTGAATGGTCTGAATCCCGCCCTCCTGGACAGCTTGTTCAGACAGACGCGCGTCTCGAAATGTTACATAAATCAAAGAGCGACCCTCGAATGAATTTATGCAGCGTTTGTTGAGCACTTAACGAGGATTAAGCCGGTAGCCGCAGAGCGACGGAGAAATAACGACCATAGTAATATTACATATTATAGCGTGGCATATTAATTGTGCCGTCAACCAAATTGCATTAATTTCTATTGCCTTTGTAATTATGCACACCACGCGGCGTATGAGCAATGTTCAACGTTAAGATGCCAATATCTCCGTCGTACTTATCAGTGAGCGTTTATACAATATGTATACATATAAATATGTATATGCTTATTATGTGGCTGCTCCACATGATTGAAAGCAAACAAAACGGGAGAGAAAAAGGCGAAGGCGAAGACAAAGAGATAGCTGGCTTACACATGCCTAAAAGCATGCTACATTTATTTACCTCAGCGAATTTCAAGCAGCCCCTTTTCATGGCTGTCATTTTGAATGCTTTTTAATAAGCAGTCGTCGACGGTGCAGGTGGAGTCAATCAGTTCGTGACAGCAGATATGGTAGTTGCCTGAAGATATTATTACTTAAGCACACAAAGCAAGTTGCAACAATTGGTTTCCATGGCAATGTTTTCAGAGTATAACCAAAAAATTACCCAGAATACTGTAACTGTATCCAGTGTAGTGAGAGTTTCCAAGAAGTGCATTTGCAGTGTATAAAAGAAAGTATCCAGGGAATTGAAACTGCAGTTGCTCGACGAGATATTGTGAATTATGCTTAAGAATATTGAATATCTGTTGCTTTGAATTTTTTTCTGAAAATTAAGCTTTTCAACAGCTGATAGCTAAGAAATTATTAAGAGAATTCATTCAATTTCAGAGAATTATAAATACTTTCAAGCAATGTACTCGTTTAACTGGTTTTAGTATAAAAACTGATTTACCCAGAAGTATTTTCTCCTACTTGAATTTTCCATTTCAGTTGAAATTATGCGAAAAGGAAAAAGGATGCTGCATGAACAATAAAAGAAAAATGTGTTTAAGAATATGAAATATCTGTTTCTTCGTTTTTCTTTTAATTCTTCATTGTGAATGAATTTCATTTGTAAGGGAAATTTAGACTTTTTTCGAAACATTGTGTTTATTAACAGGTTCCAGAGTAATTGCATGCAAACAGATTTAGTTTTTCATGCAAGTGGGGGAGATAATGGATAAGAAATTATCAATAAAAATAACAGTGAACAACAGATATTTTCGAGCAAAAAATATCTGTATCTATTGCAAATAGTGTGAGTTTCCAAGAAGTTGTAGCATCTATTTCTATTTCCAATTGCAATTGAAATAAGCCGGAAAGCAAACGTATGCTACTTAAACAAATATTATGAATTATTATGCCTACGAATATTCAACATTTGTTGCTTTGTTGTACTTTCAATTAGTTCTTGTGCAATTCTAAGATAAAACTTTAACAATTTCTGTGTAGTTGTCTGTTGAATTTGGAAACGGCTTCTACAGTTTTTTAGCGACGAACTAAAGATATAAGAAATAAGAAATATAAATATATAACAGATATAACAATTAAAATATGTTTTAAATTTTAAGCAACATTTTCAAGTGAGTTAAGATAATTTTTCGGCTTCAAAACTATTTCGAATTCAGTGTGTAAGACAACAGAAACATTGTCCCAAGTGAAGTAATCAACTCACTTGACTTTCTATTTTTGTGGCCACAAAATGCACCTAAGAAAAGTGCTCAGAAATTATATTTTGTATCTTAACAGACACTTCAGAGAGCACTTCTGTCATAAACAAGTGTAGGGACTATTAAGGAAACCCATATAAAAGGTCACCAAGTGGCCATCAAAATATTGACAACACATAAATAAAGTGAAAAACATGTACCGAAAGTAATGTAAGTCATGGAAGAAACATGAGTGTAAAGTGCCATTAAAATAATGTTGTGCGAAAACATATTTTGTGCATTTTAGCTATTAATTTTACAACAGCATTGAAATTGCAATGAATAACAGTGCGTATGCGCAATTTCGTAAACTCCCACGTTAAGAGTACTGTGTAAACATTTTATTTATTTACACTTACAACGTATTAAATGTCATTTTGAATTTATGTTATTTTAACTGCAATTTATATTGATATGAATACAAGGGGAAATGTGTGAAAAATCCAGGGGAAAATATTGCAATGAAAATAATTATTATTGTATACAATTGAGCACATTGTTGACATACCACATGCTCAATAATACTTGTAAAACAATGAATTGTGGCTAATGAGCTGAAATATCATAAATTAATTGATAAATGTCAGTTTGAAAATTGCCATCTAGCCATTCAGTTTAATTTCTTGTAGCAAACAACTTTGACCTATGTCGAATTTCCGAACTGACGAACGATACTTAAGTGAATATCTTTCGTCACAATTGTCGCAGTTAATGTGCCGTTTTGTGGCCCGTGAGTTATCGACTTAATAAAAAATTCATATACACGAAGGGACTCAATGTCAATCAATAGCACAAATTGCCCTGAAAATATTCGACCACCGTTCGCAGACATCAAAAGTTAATTGCTGGGTAATATAATAAGCACAAAAAAAAAGAAAGAAATGAATGCCAAATGATTTACAAAAGGCCACCTTATTGATTTAAAACAAAATGTAAAAAGAAGGCTTAACAAAATATTTAATTTGTCGGGCTTTCCCCCCTTTTCACTTCGTATTCCTTTGACATTTTAGGCGTTCTCTCATTAAGTGCGATGGGTGTTTTTTTTTATTCACAGAAAC
>JBAMBL010002436.1:0-26610 GCA_037043405.1 Drosophila subquinaria | reverse complement strand
CCAACTCTTTACACTCTATAATTGAACTTGTAATATTGGTTTGTTGTGAAAAATCATCTATTTTCAAGTGATGATGGGTGAGAGATTTAAGCCAAAGATTTACACGTAAATATGTACTATTGAATGGCAAACTGGGTTGGTTGGTTTAAGCTTTTGGCCGGGTAAGTCTCTGAAAATGTTTTATGATTTATGCCTTCAGCTTGGTCCAAAGTGAATCGAATCGATTTTCATTATGAATTATTGCTGTTTTTATGGCATCGTTCTACTTCACTGATTTACTTTCTTCTGTTTTCTTTTTTATATTTTTTTTTTATTTGCTTCGCTCATATGTGTTGTGTGTGTGTGTGTGTGTGTTGACCAAAGGGGAGCTATTTTATCGCGTTTGTATGTGTTTTTCGAGAACGTCTTTGAATGCACGCTGTGGAATCGTGCGGAAAATGGGAAAAACACATTTAGACGGCAAAAGGTAAGCCGAAATGTGGTCTGCCCTCTGAGATGGAGATGGAGATGGAGGGGCGAAAAAGAAGAACATGTCTCGTTGCAGCTTGTGAAAGGATAATCAGATATATATGTATATGTGGTACTTATGAATGTATATGTGAGCTGAGCCTGAGTATGATGATGAGTGCGACGATGATGGAATTGCAATTATACGGATTGAGCTTACCTGTAATCCGCTTACGGTACACGTTTCCGGCGGTTTGACTTCGATTTCGGTGCCGCTGTGGATGACAGCATCGCCGGCACTTCCGGTCGTGGTGAGGTCCTCCTGCGAGACGGGCGGACACAGGCTGTGGTCGGATAAATCTGTTCAAGTGGACAAGAGGGCAATTTTATTTTTGTTTTTTATTTTGTTTTTTTGTTGAACGTGTCGTTGTCATATTTGGAAGTACTTCAGCTGAAGAGTTGGCCACAGAGAGAGGAAAGAGTGCAGCACAAAGTGTTCTGAAGTGGAGTGGAGTGTGCTCCCAAGTAGATACAGAATTCAGTACTGACCATTTTCAAATACATATTGCCAGCACACTCGTACGTATACTTGATATGGGCGTATGTGAAACAGATTTCGCTTCTCATTTGCCCCGTGTGGGTGCAAGTGTACACAAACAGAGTGAGAGAAGAGAGATAAAGAGAGATAGAGAGAGAGACAAAATGTGCACGTGCACACAAATAAGTAAAATACAATGCGTACAATTGACGCGTGTAACGTACAAACTTTGGGCAACAATCAATCAATTGCGATATTGGCATTCGCTTCAGCCCAAGAGCTCCGACCATTCGTTGTTCACTCCACTCAAAGCCGTGTTCACTTTCTCCTCCTTCTTTCAGTTCTGTTCCACATCTCTACACTCAGCAAAATTAAGATTTTCGTACTTAAACAGGTACTTAATAAAGTATAAGCGATCACAAAAGCTGACTGAGTGCAAAGATATTATATAAAATTCGCTTTTTGCAATCCCGGAAATCTTAAATAAGATTTTTCGCTGATACTTGAAGTACGTTTCGGAATTAATTTAAGTATGTAATATTTTAAACTTATCTCAAATTCTAAAAACATTTACAAACAATTTTTATTTTTCAACTTTTATAATAAAAATTTTAAGAATAATTCTTATTTTCAACTTTTATAATAAAAGAATTGAAAAATATTTTTTTTTTCAATTTTTATAATAAAAATTGAAAATCAAGAGTTAAATTATAATTTTTAAATAAAAATTGAAATTTAATTTTTTTTATAATTTTTTTATTTACATAGATCGAAAAATAACAGTTTTCATTGAATTTTTTTGATGAAATCAACAAATAACTTTTATTTCAAAATTTATATTCTAATCGTTACTGTCCCTGAGATTAAAAACACAGTAATTTAATTTTTTATTTATTTATTTATAAATAAAAACAGAAAAAACTCAGTTTATTCTGGAGATATTTCAGCAGAGTTTATATTTAACATGATTGTACACATACTGAATTTCTGACAAAGTTTCGGACGATTATATCAGATACTTGTTTTTAATTTTAAGATCGTTAGGTATGAAACTAATTCAAGAAAAATATCGCAGAACAGTCTTAAAATTCGGTGGAAAAACCTGTTGAAATTCAAGTACGGACATATTAAATTTTGGGATGCCATATTTTGCTGAGTGTACAGACAATGCTTGGATCCTCCGCCTCTCGTACGTGACAATGGGCATGTGGATTGGGAAGTGGGAATGGGCAAAACTTACCGCCTGCTCGTCCATATTGGGCCAGCTCTATGGAAATGCTTGTGCCACGTGGACAGCTGAGTGACAGCTGCTCGGAATCGCATCCGGCACGTTGGTACGTCCGCAAGGTGGCCGCCAACAGAGCTGAAAAGCAAACAAACAAACCAACGCCCAAAATCGGACTGCATTAATATGTATGTATGTACATATGTATGTATGTAAGTATGTATGTGTATGTAGTTTGGGTAGGACAAAGTAAAAGTCGATAAAGCGCCAAATAACGCACAGGCAAAAGTAAACAGACTACAGTAGTCAACAGTCTAACAAACTGTATGCACACACTCGCATTGCGAATCGAAAGCTGAATATTTGATTCCATCTAACGTTATTGAATCAAGTATTCGAGTATAGTATGGCAAAACAACTGGGGGACATTTTCTTGTAAACTTTTCCCATTTAAATGTGTACTCAAATATGCTGCCAACTATGTTACAAGGCGAGCACTTACTGCTAAGCAACACTGTGCTGTCGCCAGTTCGGAAGCTATAACGTAAACTATTTCCGACTTTTACAATCTTTTACAGGGAATACTTGAAAAGTCTTAGGTTGTATATTTGAAATAGATTTAGAATTGATAACTGTTTTGTAGTTGCCAAATTTTTACTATCGTAATATAAAACAACACTCAACTGAGATATATCAAGGGTGCCACAGAAATCGCTTTCGCTATGTCAAATTTTCACATACAATTTCATACAAATTGTCATACAGAATTCCACAGCGAAAGCGAATTTCTGTGTCACGCGCCTGATAGTTTTTTTAGACTTTTCAGTTACACTTTTAAATAAGTCTAAAACAAACTCAGATAAATATATTCTATAGTGTGTCCCTTATTTGGTCAAAGTCAATATTTTAAAAAGCATATCGGACTAAGTTCTGTTCATTAGGTCCTAAAGCACTCAGATAATAAATTTTTAACCCGTGCCGACTTGGATCAGAAAATTTCAAAATTATATGGGACAAGAAAAAAAAATTTTTTTTACAATTTTTTTGATTTTGTTTATTAAGTCCTAAAGAACTCAAAACCAAATTTTCACCTTAATCGGAGTACGAAAACCCATTCAAATTTGAATCAAAACATGAAAAAACAGTGATTTTAACACTGATTATTTTGATTTCGATGATTTTTCATGTTTCGATGCAAATTTGAAATGTGGTTATCGTACTCCGACTTGAGGTAAAAATTTATTTCTGAGTGGCTTTATGGACCTAATGAAAAGAACTAGCCCATATGCTTTTTAAAATATTGACTTTGACCAAATAAAGGACACCCTAATATTCTATTAAACCTTTTCGATTTCTATAATTTTTACAATCATATTCTAGCATATATTGGAAAAGTCTTACATTGTACGATAGTCTCGTATTTTTTTATTTAAAAGCGAAACATTTTAAGCGTCAATACTTAAAAAATAAATTGATTTTATTGTGCCATTATTATTATCGTCGTTTTCATTTTCATTTTCATTTTCATTATCATGTCGACAATGGCTGAGTGGCTTGAAAATAGATATTAATTGTATTTAAGTATTATTAAAGTTAAATGACATTGATGTGGCTCTCGTTGTTGCTGCGGCAAAGTGAAGTGAAGTGAATTGGAGTGAAGAGTGTGGCAGGTGAAATTGAACTGGCGCTTTTGGGAAATCGAAGGGAACGAAAAGCTATAGACATCAAGAAAATGTACTCGTATGGGAGTCGAGTGTATGTCTGTATAGAGAACCGAAGAACCGAAGAAGAAGTCGAGTAAATTGAATTTCCATTATGCAATCGTTCAGTCTTCAACTTAACTGACACTTGACACCTAAGCAAACTCAGACATTCAATTTCATGTGAAATTATTTCTCAACATTTCTTTTTTTCTCTCCCAATTTCAGCGAGTGAGAAGAACAACAATAACAAAAAGAAGAAGAAGAGGAACAGCATGAAAACAAGAAAAAATTGTCTGCCATTTGTTTCTGTTTATTGTACATTTCTCTTATCCACTTTAGAGGCGACAATGCTGATGGGGGCGGGGCCACCGCCTCCTCTCCCCTTCTCTTCTCACCTCCCACCTCTGAGCCACTGACTTCATTACCCAAATTGTTTACGTGTGTGTGCGTGTGTGTGTGTGTGTGTGTGTGTGTGTGTGTGTGTATGACTGAGTGTTTACACTACAAAACAAATGGCTTACAATGGCTGCCCAAAACGAGAGGGAGGGGAATCGAGGGGGGTCGTAGTTGGGAGCTTATGAAAATGTGTGCTATAAAACGCGACTGGGGCAAAAAGTTTGTGTGTCTAAGGATTACGTGTGTATGCACACACACACACACACACATACAATTACTCTCACACAGCGACACAGACACACGTGTGTTATAGTATAATATTTCTATTATTGAAAAGCATTTCACGGCGCGAAAATGAAATGAAAATATCTAAAACAACACAGAAAACACAACACTTGCCCAGACATGCACAATACGTGCGGAATTAAAGCTGTCACTCGTGCCTAATAGGCTGCGAAAGGGAACAACAATTCGATTACTTTATAACTAAATAAATATATCATAATCAAGACAGCGCAACTCTAAAAATGTTGGGAACAAGTTGTTGGAGTTGTGCGAATGCAAATGGGGAATGGAGATGTAAGAATTAATTAATTCTAGTTAATATATCATTGGGAAACTCAAAAAAGAAAAACATTCAGAGTACACAAAAAAGAAGAATTTTCGGGGATGCTACAGAAATCACAAGCGAAATAGAATTTCGCAGAAAGCAATTCCACACGGAAATTTCCGAGGTGCCACAAAACTTCGAATGATTTAATGTTTTTTAGCAATTTCACCAACCCTTTCGAGGTAGGCTGCTAAGGGTTGACACCTTCTCAGACTAAATTACCCAAGGGTTTGTTTAGCACCTTTTTTAAGTTTATCATTGTAGAACAATAAGTTTTTCATTTTTTTCTAATTTAATTTATATAATCTAAATTATTTATATAATAATTAATTTTATTTAACTAAAAAAAAATTTAAAAGTTATTGACGCGAGAAAATAAAAGTTACTCGACAACTCTAGCGACTGTCTGCCATTAGTCCGGCAACTCTTCGTGACAAATGTTTTCACAAATTGCACAATAAGTTAATGGTTTTTTTCGGTTTTTTTGATTTACCTCAAAATAGCTATTTTTTGAATGCTTAATTTAAAGAAAACTGAAGTTGTTCCATATATATATTTTAAATACCTTACTTCGAATTCTGACTAAAAAATACGGCATCGCTGCCCCTGACTTCGAAAATCTAAATCGGACTAGGTGGCAGCATTGGACGCCAGCGGATTTAACGCTAGTTTTATTCCGCGTTAAATTATTCTGCGAATTGACCTGTGGCACGGCGAAATGAAATTGAGGTGAAATTCAAGCGAAAGCAATTTCTGTGGCATTCCTGTATAGCTTATTAATATAGCGCAGCGGTGGGCACGAAATCTGGATTAGGGAGCTCTACAACAACAACAACAACCATATAAGAGTCTACCTAAGTTGGGAGCAGCCGCTGCTCCCGGAGCCACTGCGTGCCCACCGCTGATGTAGCGAATGATTTCAAGTCTTTCGAAAGATTTGGTTTAATATTTCTGAAAATTGCTTAATTTGCCTTAAAAATAGTAAGATAAGGTATTGCCTTCAAATCACATTTTATGTTAATTATTATTAAACAGCACACTTTTTTGATTGGCCCTGCTACTTAATACATTCTTTTTTCCTTTCCAATGTGAGGCTTTTTTAATTTTAACGAAAACATTAAATTAGCATATACATATAGATCAAATAGTTCATTCATTACAAATTGTAGTTTTGTGTTCCTAACGTTGTTTTTCCAAATGCAGCATATTTTTGTAGTATAATTTATAGAGTTTCTTATGTGGAAATAACCCTAAAGGATTCGCAGCAAGATTGAGTTGCCAACATCAAGCGTGGAGGGTATTTTGCACGCATCTTAATAATTGTAATTGCTTGCTGGTTATGGCCATTAGAGAGGTATGTGCTCGACAACAACAACAACCATAACAAGAAGGGAACAACTGTAAGAGCCTCCAGACAGCGGTAACAAGGTACAAAGTACGCATTACATGTGTGCCACACTCGTATTTTCATAAATCAGAAGCCAGGATGCGCATCCTGGACGATGGGACGACGTTTTACGACCGCGATGATAGCAGCGGGAGCGACAGAAGATGGAGAGGTGGATGGAAGAGGAAGAAGCAGCCGTTGTCTTTAGGCTCAGCCCACCTGGCAGGTAGACACTCCCGGCGGACGTTGCATGCAAATTTATGCGACATAAAATGATAATAACTCTTTCACTTTTCATAATTTTGGCAAGTATTTACCTGGCTGTTTAGTTGAGCGAACGGCGACTTGTCCCCCCCCTCCCCCCCAAATTCCCCGCAGGTAAGTAAACGCAAGTGTTATTACACGTTGAGCATGAGCAGAGCAAATAATTATTAAGAGTCGACGAAAGGATACCCTGTAGAACTTTAAGTTTAGATATTTGAGCGTTTTGAATATGTAAAATAGTTAGAGAACGGACAGAATCCTCTGGAGAATCCTATTAAAATTTTCAAAATAAATATAGCATGGCAAAAAAAAAAAGGCTTAAGTGGCGGCTTCTTTATCGAGATTAAATAAATTCATACCTGTTAAATATTGATTAGTAATCATAATCATTTGTAATTAGATTATTTTTGTTTAAAAGTCGAACTAATGATTAAATTACGATTATTTTCGGTTTTGCCCAATTATTTAATGATTACGATTACAATATATCAAAAATAATCTAAAGTTATTACAATTATATAAAAATAATCAGAAAATATCAAAAATAATCATATATAATCTTCTTGAGTATTCGGATTATTTTTAATTTTTTTCAGATAATTTTTGATTATTTCTGATTATTTCTGACTATTTAGTAAAAGTCAAATTATTTTAAATTTTCAGAATCAAAGTTGCCAAAATAGTCAGAAATAATCGAAAAAAAAACAAAAATAATCCGAATACTCAAAAAGATTATTTTTGATAATTTTTTAATAATTGTAATAATTTTAAATAATCACAAGTTTTTCAACAGTGAATTATATGGTCACTACGATTATTTCCAAAAATAATCTAATTGATCAGTAATTCTAATCGAAATTGAACAGGTATGAATAAATTACTTTCTAAACTTTCTATTTCAAAATGTAATATAAATGATGATATTTCCATGAATTAGCATATACTTTCTCATATTTTAGCCACAGGGTATATGCACGAAATAGAAAAATAAGAATATTAACGACCCTGCGGCTTCAGTTGTTGCATGGAATGTGGCTAGAGAGTTGAACCTGGCTCAGAGGTGAATTCAGCGCCATCTCTCAGCCAGGCCAGGACATTGTGAGGTGTGCAAGGAGGAGTCGAGGATGTCGAGGAGTTGCTCGTGTGCTCAGCATCCTGTCGCCTCGAGTTAAATTTTACAGCTCATGCAAGACACTAAAAGGCATCGTATATGACAAAGGCACACGGCACAAGCCTGAATGAGTGTTGCTGCCCCTTCGCTCCCCTTTTTCCTGGTCCTGGGTTACCAGCTCCCCAGGCAAAGGCGATGCCAGAAGATGGGAGATTAAAGCACATCTTAATGTGAACCGACGACTCGGGGAAATGTGAAACAAGCGCGTAGGCCATGAAACTTTCCGTTCTTCGTTCTCCGTTCTTCATTCCTCGTTATCAACGCGACCCAAGGCGCCACTACAAGAAGAGGAAGACGCACGCGAAGCTACTCCAATTTTGACAGAATTTTCTTCTCCGAATTTTCACAGACAGTGAGAATGAGAAGATTTGCCCACCCACTCCCATTGCTGTATGAGGTGGGCGTGGCATTGCCATATGTACCAGAGATTGTTGTGTTCCAACTTGCGTGCGTGTTATCTATCTATCTGGAAGTATTAAAAAAATAGAAAAGTAAACACACACAGCAATTGAATATTTATGGGGCTTCTCTTCCAACACAAATAAGGGAGAAGGGGGATTTCCCCATTCTCAAGCGGAAGCGACAACGACAACGACAACAGGATAAATTGCAAGTTTAGAGCCAAAGTTGGAACAGAAAACAAGCTCATATACTCGTTTAGCAAAGCGGCCTTGAAATTAATGACCCAGACCGTAAAGCACTTGAAAAGAAAGTTTCCGTGAAATATTATTTAATTATCATTAAGCTCATGGATGTGTTGATGCCCCTATTTATTGCAGCAGCACGAGCACGTGCTCTTTCCCTCTCTCTTATACTCTTATACCCCACAGACTGTATAAGAGTGTCGTGTAGTTTTTAGTCAGCTACCGAAATCCTTCTATTAATACTTCTTTATGCTTATTTAAAAATTGTTAAGCAATCGTTTTAATTTTTCTTTGAAAAATTATGTGACTATGAAAACATTAGTATGAGGACATTAAATAATTAATTAAATAACTAATAATTTTCGATATACAAAAATTTATATTTTTAAATTAAACATCATGAAGAATATTTCAGTGTTATTTTAAACTTTTAATAAATAGTTTCAAAATAACTAAATATAAACTACAAATCTGAAGTAAAAAGATTTTGTTGATAAACACTTTTTTTTTTTTTTCAACAATTTTAACTAAGAGAATTTTTTAATTTTATAGAAAAAAATTTACAATAATTTATAATTTGTTATTTATTGCGATTCCATTTATTTAAGGTATAAAAAAATTAGGAAAATTTTGATTTTAGCATAGTTCAAATATTATTTTGCAATTTTGAATGATAAATTAATAAAAATTTGACTTTCTAAGCAATATTAAATATTACATGACATATTTTTATTGAAAAATCTTAAAAGTTTTTTTTTTTTATTAATTTTGTGCGTTTTTCAGTAATTTATCTTTGGCGTGGCAATTAATTTCCGTTAGCGTGACGGCTTTAATCGATAAGCTCTGAGAATATTGGAAGCTGCTGACGGAGATGGCCAAGATGAAGATGGAATGGGCCACATTACGCAACGGAATCCATTTCAACTCAAGGCAAAACGCTCGACCCTTCGACTATTAAATCGTGTACAAGTAAAGAAATGTTTCGATATCAAGTCAAGAATGATTTGTAAGTATATGGGCCATGGCCAAAATGGACAATGTAGCACAGATTGGCAGCAGCAGCATCAGCGGCATCTCTGTTAGCCAAGTTCGAGTATCTACTGCCACGACAACGGGCAGTTAATTAATGTGGTTTAATTTATGATTGTTTGCTTTGGCTGCCCTATTAATCATTAATGACGAACATAAATATTTGGTCGCTCTCGCTTACAGATCATTTGTGAAACTTTCGCAGCTCTCAACTGAAACTGGACAGCGTCAACACACACACACACACAAACACACTTACATTGTGTGTGTATTTGTACTTAATTATGATTTATACATATATACATACTACAATATTTGTATGAGGACAACGTTGAGTTCTTACGCCTTGTTGGGCTGAAGCCTTGGCGCCTGCATTAGCTAAAAAGCGACAGAGGAGCTACTATCTACTAAAACATCCTCCTACTCTCACCCCATCCCCATCCCTATCTCTGTGTCTGTCCCTGACCAGGGAGAGAGTAGCTGTGCCAGGGGATGGTTATTGTTGCAGATAAAGCGCAAAACCAACGCGAAATTCTACATGTAGAAGCTGGAATTGTGGCACTGCCTCGTACATTGTACGGTGTATCTGAATTGTGAACAACTAAGAGCGCTTAAATCGCGTCCCCGACTATAAGATACCCGCTATTTAATTGAAATATATTTTAATTGTGGTTATGAACTTAAAACTGGAAAGGCGTAAAAATTATTGTATACTTTTAGGCTTCCAGCTCCTTAAAATAGATAAAACAGCCATAACTATCGTTACATTTAAATTATATTTGTATTTTACCAAATTTGATATCGTAAACAGCTATATCTATCGTAATATTTATCCTGTATTTATAGCAGTAATTTTAAACAGTCATAACTACTGCTATATATAACCGTTATTAATGGTTTTAAATTAAATCAGCTCTCGTAATCAAAATATTTAACCGATCTTGATACACCGCGCTGCTTGTGGGTTTCAAAAAACTCTGTTTTCAGAATTTAGTAGCTTTAGCCCTTATACTATTTCCGATTCAGGTATGCATACAGACTCTGTTAGACAGTTTGTTTGTGCTCGACGTATTTTTTTACCAAAAAATCTTAGTCTTGAAGAAAAGATCAAATTTTGAAAACATTTTAAAAAGTTTTAGAAATAGATACAGTATATAAAATTAACCTTTTTTTTACATTTTTTTTAAGTTTTCAAGTTTTAATAACAAAAAAAAAAGACTGGTTTCTAATATAAAAAATATTCATCTTATATATTATTCATCTTATATTTATATTAGAAACCAGTATTTTTTTTATCAGTGAACAAATATCAATATACCCTTCAATTGTATGATTGACGGGTATTAAAAAAAAAGGGGAAAATAAAACAAAGCATTTACCCAAAGGATCAACTCGATAAATAACTTCCGGCATGACGGGCCGCGTCAGCAGGCATACAACAGCCAACAACCAGGCGAATCTCCTCCAGCCGACGCTCCAGGAGCTCTCGTAGTGCACGTGCCGACATTTGCCAGTCAGAGTATGGGATTGATGCCGTGGTAAGGGTTGGAGCTGGTGTTGGGGTTGGGGTTGGGGTTGGACCTTGGGTTGATATTGTAGCTGCCGTTGCTGCTGCTGCTGCCATTGCAGATGCTGTGCGGGATTGGGCTGCGACTCGGCCATTGCCACCGGCCAGACTGATGTTATTGTTGCTCCTTTTTTATGCTGCTGTTGTTGTTGCTATTGTTGTTGTTGTTGCTGTCCTCGACTCGACTCGATGTGTGTTGGCCAATATTATCGTTGGTTAGCGTCTGCTCTTGATTTGATGTTCTTTATGGTCGATTTTATTGTTCGCCCTCAGATTTGGCAATTTGCATTTTTTGCAATTTTCATACGCTCTGGTATTTGATTGTTATCATCATCAACGGCGTCGATTGTGATGGCTCTTACAACTGGTCAATATACTCGCCTGCCTGTTCATGTTCATATTCATGCTGATATTCATATTGTTATTCATAATATTCTTATTCATGGGCTTGTATCCTTTCATCTGCTGCTGTGCGTAGGAAATATATATATGTATATGTATGAAATGAATACAGTATTTTTATTATGTTTTATTTTTATGTCACTGAATTTCTTTTATTGCCAGTATTAATAAATTTATTTTTGTTTATTTTTTACTGCACTTATTAGGTTGCACATTGGCTTTGTTATGTTTGCAATTTGTTGCATGTTGCAGTTTCTTTGATTATTATATATTTTTTTTGTTTTGTTTTGTTTGTTGCTCTGACCGTAAAACAATTAATTATATTTCACACTCACTTTTTGCGAATTTGTTATTTTTTATTGCGGTCTCCTCTTTTTAATTTATGCAGAAATTATAGAAAAAACATGATTTCAGTACTGATAACTCGATTATTAAATAATGATAAAAAAAGGACGTTCATTGGCTTTGAGCGTTTTGCTTTTATGTTTTTTTCTTTTTTTTTTTTGTTGTTTTTGTTATTTTATTTGCTTAATGATGATACAAATTATTGAATTATTTATTATTCGCAATTTTGCGGCGCGTGTCTTAATTGGGTTTGGGTTTATTTATTGAATTCCAAATTAATTTTAAATTAAAACAAATTCGCCACTGAAATCACATTTAATTAGTTCGGTTAACAATTTGTAAACTTTGTCCTTTTTTAACAATCGAGCATAGAGAGCGTGAGCAGGATTATTAGCCAAAGCCCCAGCATTAATTGTTTTCACATCCCATCTCTAAAAGTGCCCCTCGGGATTATTTTATCATAAAATTGTATAATTTGGGTTAAATTATTGAGCTCCCGAATTATGCGCAATTCGAATGAGCATGAATTCGATTAGTTGAAAATGCGATAATCATTGGGTGACGACAAAAAAAAGCAAAGTTTTAATTGTTTAAATTCCAAATCACTTCAATAATTACGCTTTGGGGTTATCCACAAAAATTAACCAAATTGTAAATAGCTGTGAAAAGCCATAGATTAAAATTTAGACTTTGATTTAGATTTAATTTTTTGTTGTTTAAGCTTTTTCTTAGTTGTTTTATGATGATACTTTAAAAATGCGTTATTTTTCTTTAATCGGAAAACAAAAAATATAAATTTATGCATGATAAAAGATTTTCTATTTTGTCAGCTGGCAATTTTCGATGGGACTTTATGAATTTTTGCACCCAGGGACTTGCACATTCAATGATGATGATGATCAGATTCTGAGCTGGGGGCGCTTTCTCTCTCTCTCTCTCTGACTAGATTAAAAGTACACAAAAGGTATCAATTGTGTTCATTTATCCATGAAATTCTAACATTGATGTGCGGCAAGCCAGCAGCAAAGGGGCCAGCACTGAATAACCCGTTCGAAATGAGTAATGGGTCTATTCACACACCCAAAACACCCAAAACACCCAAAACACCCAAAACACCCAAATTCCTCCCACACAAAAAATAAGAAAAAATAAAAAAAGCACAAGTGTGTGTGTGGCCCACAAATTGTAAACTGTTTTCGAGAGTTGCCTCAAGTTGGGGTCTTGTGAAAGATGCGAGAAGTATGACAAAACATTCATTAACTGACACTTGCGGACGGCTGTCCAAGCGGACGGGATGTGGAAGTGAATGTGAGTGTGGATGTGAATACGGATGTGGATGCTGTCCCGCTGGAGTGACTGACGGCTGAACACAAAACTGATGAAAGCTAAGCCAAAAGGAAACTAAAGTAAAGTAATGGAAAGATAGAGGGGAGAAACACAAGTTTCAGATCGGGTTGAGTATTAAGCGTGCAGAGACCAAACAAATCCCTTGTTATCCTAAGAGCTATGAGTAAGTACGTCAGCTTGAGCAACACCCACAAACACTCACACTCACACACACACACACAGTCTTATACATACACAACAACCTGCCTGCACATGTTTAGCTGCCCTGGTTTGGGGGGGGGCTGAAAAATGCTTCTTTATGTTTGGCTTAATGTATTTTCTCGGCGTTTTCTTATTGTTCGCCTGCAAGGAAACCCAAAAACCGCAAACTTTCAAAAGCAAACTTCATATTTTGCAAACTGAGCGGAAAGTGCTTACCCCTTTCTCCTTCCCCTTCCTCTACTCCCTGCCCTCCAACAACCCGCCCTACAACACTCCAGTCTAAACGCTCGAGACCCTCTGCCGCCAGTGGTTCCACTAGTGACACCATTATGTTTTCTAGGGCTGCAGCTATAAAGCCATCGACGTCAGCGTCGGCGTCGCAGTCAGCCCTGCACAGTGGGCAAATTTAACATTTTGATCATTCAAATTTACAAAAATAAAGTTTTCTAATTGAGGACTTAAATGAAAAAATTACATTTATTTAAAATTCGATATTTTGTGAAACAAAATTAGATTATTTTTGTTTAAAAGTCTAACTAATGATTAAATTACGATTATTTTCGGTTTTGCCAAATTATTTAATGATTACGATTACAAAAAATCAAATAATCTAAAATTATTACAATTATTCAAAAATAATCAGAAAAAATCAAAAATAATCAAAAATAATCTTTTTGAGTATTCGGATTATTTTTGATATTTTTCTGATTATTCTAATTATTTCTGATTATTTATGACTATTTCGTAAAAAATCAAACTATTTTAAATTTTAACAATCAAAATAGCCAAAAAATGCAGAAAAAATAAAAAATATTCCGAAATAATCAGAAAGATTATTTTAGATTTTTCCTGATTATTTTTGAATAAATGCAATAATTTTAGATTATTTTGATTTTTTGTAATCGTAATCATTATATAATCAACAATTTTCCAACAGTGGATTATAAAGTCACTACGATTCTTTCCAAAATAATTCAATTGATTAGTAATTCTAATCGAAATTTAACAGGTATGGCTTAAATGCATCGGATAAGTTTTGACAAAGTTTAATTTTTTACCTAGAATCTTTAACAAGTCCAAGTTTTGTGAAGAATTGTTTTATAATAATTAGAATATAAGGAGCTAATTAAATGTTAAAGACTTGCTATTTAAAATTTTGAATTTTAAAAAATTCAAAGGGTTCCCCTTGCTTAAATATCAATATCATAAAAAATGAATTTAGAGTCCAAACCATCAAGTTTTGGCACAGTTATGAAATTTTAGCATTAACGGAGTTAATCAATTATTAATAAATAATAGATTGGCTATATTGCCCACTGTGCATCGACGTCGACGCTGCCTTTGTATCTGTATCTGAAGCTGTAGTTGAAGCTGAATCAGAATCTGAATCCGTCGGATGTCTGATGTCTGAGATGCCGTCGCAGTCGCAGTCGCAGTCGCAGTCGCTTCAGTTTGTGGAAGCTGCCTGTAGTGGTTGTTGCATCCACCACTCACTGTGATGAACTTTCAGCCGAACTTTGCTTTATGGCTTTTCAATGTGTTTTTCTTTGCTGCTTCTACAATCTGTTTTTTCTTTTGCACGAAAATTAATATATACCAAATATTTTAGCTTTCATCTTGGGCCAGAGCATCCGCTGCCGTTGCCGCAGCCGCAAGCTACAGGCAGGCCTCGCTAAGAGGGACGACTGGCTTAGACGTGGCCAAGACTAGTCGCATAGTCATAGTCGTATTATTAACAGTTTTGGTTTGCGTACAGTTGAGTTATTTATACGGTATTTGAATTTATTTAAGCGTAAAGCTGCGCTCGTAATTTGCTCATCTCATCTTTTGTGCTCAGTGCAATTTAGTGGAAAATTGAAATCATATTGAAATTTGTCGGTCAGCGAACTTATCCGCGACCACGGAAAATTCAATGGAAATATCAAAATGCCTCGCTGTTTGCTTTTTATTTTTCAACCAATGAAATCAATTGCACTTTCAACAAACACATCGTCGAACACATGTCCGACCACCGCAAAAACACGGCAAATACACACAGAGTGAGGGAGACAGAGACAGAGAGATAGAGCGACAGAGAGACAAACAGTTAGGCAGTTGGCCGGGCCACGTCGACATTCATCAGTGGTTTTTGGGCTGCAACCAGCTAAAAATACGGTTTACGGTCCCCAGTTGAATAATTTAGCAAATTGTTTGAACCGTCGCAAATGTAAATTTGAATTAGACTTCATATTGCCGGACGTACAGACACTGACTGATTCACAAAACAAACTTTGGCCAATTCTCCAAACTAGGCATCAATTCAAACTACAATTGCCCAAATTGAAATATGTTTTGTGAGTGTAACTGATTAAAGCAGATTTACCTATGGATTCAATGGATTCATGAGTTGCCATATTGAAAATGTATATTTCTTGCACAAAGCACACATAAATCTCTCATTCTCGCTCAGGTCAAATTGGGCCCGTAAATCTGAAATCTGAAATACAAAATTCATACTCATACTCGAATTCATTGCACAAAACTGTGATTGATGGCCTGTCCTTGCCAGAGGATTGTGAATATTGTAATTCCCTCAGTTTTTGGACTGGCGTAAACCCTTTGGCCAATGTCGCTTTATCGTGCTGTTGTCGACACCCGTGTGTTCGGCTAAGATAAATGCACGCTTAAGGAATCTCAAGCAGCTTTACAGAGGGCTAAATCAAAATTATGGCTTAGTGTCGGCTCTGCCAACAGGGATTGCAAAGTTTGTTTGGTAGGGCAAAGACAGTGAGCAAGGTAAATATTTATTAGCTCAATAATTTGGCAACATTTCGCAGGATTAATGTGCAAATTCCAGGCCCATAAATTATTTGCAGGCGTATTCCTAAATTTTATTAAATAAATAAAATGAAATGAACAAAAAAATAAGAAAAAGAAAAGCGTCCGACGCAATCACGAAAACAAACGTGTGTGTGTATTAAGTGTGTGTGTTTGTGTTTAGGGTAGGTTGGTGTACCGTATTTTTTTTGTATTTGGCAAGGACACGCTACCATAATAAAAACTTGTTGAAAAATTTACGAGCAGCAGCAGCGTCAAAGGACAAATCGGACAAAACAGCCGACAGTTTTGGACCCACGTGATCAGCCGCTGCTCGGCCGCTGGTCACGTTCCGGTCGCACCGACCCACTGCCAATTCCCAGTTACCACTCACTCACTCCCTCCCCTCCCCGCCCCTTCCGCTACTGACTGCCACTTCCGGATATGGGCGTGGACGTGGCCGTGTGGACTGTAGAACGACAGGGGCGTGTTTATTTATGTTGCGCCCACCGCTGAAAAGTTTAGTCGTTGTACGTGTCAAAAACTTTTTGACAGTGCAATGGCTTCCCGACTTAAGCACAAGTAATAGAAGTGGAAGAAGAAGCAGAAGCAAAAGCAGAAGTCACCAGCTGCAACATGGGACGCAGCTGCGGGCCTATTAAATGGGCCAAGGAGCACCTCGACGAGGCCAAGGAGCAGCGATATTCCAAAGGTGCCTCGAATATGCTCGAAAATTACAATAAGCAAGAACGGTAAAATGGAGCGAGCTAGACAGTATAAATACCCGCTTAGGGTTTTTATTGAAAGCAATAAATAAAATGAAAATAAAAATAATTTAAACAGAAAATAAAAATAAATTTTATGAAAATAAAAATAAATTTTATGAAAAAAATAAATAAAAATATATTAATATTAAAAATAGTAATTGAAAGCAATAAATAAAATGAAAATTAAAAAAATTTAAAAAGAAATTTAATAAAAAAATATATAAAAATATGATAATACTAAAAATAATAATTAAATACAGGCAAGCATACCGGGATTTCAATTGCTATAATAAATTTTGAACATAATATAATATATACATATTTTTAGAAATTGAAATAAAATTAAGTAAATTAATATGATATAAAATAAATAAGAATTACATATAAATTAAAACTTTAGCTTAAAATATACAAAATAAATTAGACATAAAAAGTCTTAAAATTTGCGTGTGTTCAAAAAATGTATAAATTTAAAATATATGTTAGTTAATCACATTTGATGCCTCCAGCTTTTATATTCTCTGAGATTTAGCTGTTTATACGGTTGAACAGACAGTTATAGCTATGTCGACTGGGATATAGTCTATTTGCTTATTAAGGAAGCTTACAAGAGTTGGGCAGATAATACATATTCTAAAAGGACAGAGAAAATTCAACTTTTTATCAAAATTGGTCTTTTGAAGAAATTTACTTTAGTCTTGCGTTTATCAGCCCAGTCTATTATAAGTTCAGAGATGCCTGATTCCGACTGTTACAAACATGGCCACAAAGTGATTATGCTCCTGCAATCTGCTGATGAGGAGTGGCTAAATGAAAGAACGAATGTCAATGGTAATGGGACTGGACAAAGTTAAGACTGTGAGTAATTTGGTTAGCGAGTCTCGTACAACTTTCATTGGCAACTAGAATGGTAGCTAGAATGTGTTATTAAATAATGTCTGGTACATGCACCACATATATTCACCAAACCATACTCTCCTTCATCCTATCCCGCCAATCTCCTGCCTATTTCCCATTCTCGCTCATCGACGCCTCACGAAAATCAGAAGGAGCCACGTGACAGGACCAAGGCGTCTTCATTCACTAAATAATTGATCTGGGTTCGTGCAAATCTCGGAGCATCTGTGTTCCGTGCACAGCCGGAATATTAAATGTGTGGAGGCCAATGTTTGATGAGGATGCGAGCATAGTTAGCCCACAGTCAAGTCATGCAGGCCACAATTGCTTGCTTTTCTTTTTCTTTTTCTTTTTCTTTTTATTCTTGTTTTTTTTCTTTGCCTTTTTCAGATTTTTCACTTTGTGCACTCTGCCAGGTATTCTATTCAATCTCTGTCTCACCTTTAATCTCTCAACCCGAATCAGAGCGCGTGGCTGAGCTTAAAAATCTGATTTAATTCAAGGTTGCCAAAAAAAGTGAACCACAATTTCATTCGTTGCTTCTAATGTGATCTATGGATGAGTTTAAGCCAACTTTAGCGGTTATGACAGCTCAAAAGAATTTACTAATACCATATTTTCCTATCTCCATTCAATTTTGTGATACCCTGTGGGACTAGAAAATATATAAAAGCAAGGGTTGTTTTGTTCAGTCAAAAGAATGGAGCTCAATATGTTTGTAAAGAAACTTCAGCAATCGTAAGTTGTAGATTTCTCAGAATTTCCAATAATTCCATTAGTTTTGATTATGGTAACAATTTAACAAGTTTTTGAACTGTCCGATTTTTCAGTTTCAATGAATTTGAAATCACAAAGCTGAAGAAATGTTTTAATCATTGTGATATTTTAGACCAGCGGTGGGCACGAAATCTCAAGCTGGGAGCATCCACTGCTCCCAGAGCCACTGCGTGCCCACCGCTGTTTTAGACACTAAATATTCAGTGGAAAATATTTTGAATTGTATGGTATTGTAGTTAAAATTGTTAATATTTGTGATATCCTCAGTTATTATACCAACTTTTAGCTCTGACATTTTTTTTTTTTTTTCATTGAAGAGTAAACATATAAGTTATTCAAGAATTATTTATCAGTAGACAGGGTATCTCCCAGTTGGGCACTCTCGCTTAACATACTAAAACTTTTTGCAAATACTTGTACAAATACCGATAAGAACAATTCTTAAAAGTGAAAAAAGAAAAACTTTTCATGCGAAAAAGTTAAAGCACCCAAAAACGCAGAAATTGGAAACAGGTGCCTCGTTATTTTGTTAAGTGTAGAGAGCTTTTTTTGTGAACACCTAACATATTATATGAGAATATATAAGTAATAAAGTGCGTATGCCACAAGCAACAAAAAATATATATACACACAATATAAGTACAAGTGCGGGAAAAAAAAGGAAAACAAACGAGTGAAACTTAACAAAAAGTGGTTCGTGGTATCAAGGGCAAAAACATACATTTTCCGCTTTACGACGGGCATTTGGCGAAAGTAAAATGAAAGGGGCTCTGGAATGGAATGGAATGGAATGGATGGCATATGCATAGAATGGTCATGGAGATGGTTATGCTATGGATGCTCTGGATGCTTGCGATGGGGACGATGGTCGATGGTCATGTTGAAGTCGAAGCTGAAGCTGAAGCTGAAACTGAAGTCGAAGCAGAAGCTGCGCAGCTGCGTGGCGTGAAATGAGGAAAGTACGAAAGAATTCAACGTGCAGTCGAAGTTGAAAGAGCCGAGCAACGATACGAAGAGGAAATGAGGGGCAGGAAGAGGGAAATGTGGTGGGTGTGTGGGTGGAGGAAATGGCAAGCATACGCGAACGGTGAAATGTTGGCTCTGTTGAAGGCAATAAAATGAAATTACAACTTAATTGTCATAAATAATTCAGAAGATTCCTTGCCAAGCGTCGTTTGGAGTCGCAGTCGGAGTTGGAGCTGGAGTCGCAAAACTCTGCGATGCGAAACGAAATCAGAGCAGCCCCTCAAATAAACCCCCCTAACCAAGCAATTCCCTCTCACTCTCCCTCCCACACTCTCTCTGTCTCTCTCTCCCGTCCACCTTCTTTAGTGGCACTCAAAGCTTAACGAAAATTTTAAAGCCAGCTGCTACTTTGAGTTAAGGAATTGGTTCACGGCAGCTGCAGTGGCAATATTGCGTGTTTTATTATTACAAAGTTAATCCCCTGACCTAGTTAACTCAACACACCAACACACACACCAACACACGCACACACACACACTTTCGTCGAGTAAAAACACAAATGCAAACAAAATGTAACCCAAACTGATGCTCATAGACAAGCCGCAAGGCGTTAATAAAATATTACAGCAAGAGCAAGAAAGCGAGAGAGCAACATAAAAATAGGGAAAGAGATAGAGATAGAGTTAGGCTGTGGGGATACCAAAATAAATAGCTGATTAGAGCATCAAATTCAGTGTCGCGACTAAATAAAAGTCAACTGCAATTGATTATATTTAATTAGGGGCTTCAAATTGCGGGTTAACTGCGAAGATCCAAAAAGTCAAACAATTTGATGGCCTAAATAACAGTAAAGGCCAATAACAATCTTTGCTTATTGCCTTGCTGATAGTTTTTTTTCTGGGTTTCTATCAGTCTATTAGTTTTTTTTTTTTGAGACTCTTTTATTACGAAATAAAATATAAATAATACAAATTATTATTATGCCCATAAGCAAAGCAAAACAATATTCAGTGTTTCTAAAGCAAATATTTGTTCAGAGATTTGATTCAATTTAATTACATTTATATTTATTTATTAAATTTAATAAAAAGGTACAAAATATGTTTTTTTATGAATTCAGACAAACATAACATAAATTAATAAATACTTTGAAAATAAATATAAATGTATTATTATTAAATTTATTAAATTTAATATAAATGTACAAAATATGTTTTTTTTTTATTTTAGACAAACATAACATAAATTAATAAATATGTTTAGAATGCAAATAAATGTTTTTTTCATGTTGACTAAACTAATATTTTAAGACTTAAGCTGTTAATTAAAGAAACTAAATCTCAACTATGCTCACTGCATTTAAATCTCGGTATTATGAATAATCCATCATAATTTTATTTTATTGTTGAGAAGTTAAATAGCATATAATTCTTAGACCCATATGCGAATTGAACTGTGCTGAATTCTTTTCCAATAATTTGTAGATTTTCAGATGTGATTGCCAATGCATATTGTGGGTAAATTTGCCGAGCATAAACTCCGGGCTGATGCCGTGTAAACAACAAGTAAATAATGGTAAATTAGCAAAATGACAAAAGTTCTTCAACAATCACAAACACACACGTGCCCGCCCACATTCTGGTAGGCCCACAAATTGGGGGTGGATTGAGGGAGGGGAGCAGGGGGGGTTGGGTGTTGGGGTTTGGGGTCCTGATTGCCAGTTAAGAATGTGCAAACAAGCAAACAAACCGTCGCGACGGCATGGACTGATTGTGATTGAGGGCAGAAGGGCGGAAGGAAGAGCGGCAGGACCTCGACCAGAGGACAGGGACCAGGCAGGACCCAGGCAGGATCCATAGAAATGAGAAAAACTGCTTACGAAAACAAAAAGAATGTATAACATGTGTTCGATGCGTCTTCAAAAGAAAGGGAACATAATATTTCTATGCCTTTTTTGGCCAATAAACCGCTTTTGGGTTGGCCGGGCTGACAATGCCAGGGAGAGTGGCCAAAACGGGAGAGGTGGAGGGAAAAAGAGAGAGAGAGAAAGAGAGAGACACAAGCTGAGGCCTTTAAAAAGTAACACTCGGTTGAGCAAACAAAACGAACAATTTATTTTGCTTTTAATAATAATAAAAGAGCCAAAACGAAAATGAAAATATAAAAACGAGAACAATAACAAAAACAACAGAACGAAAACGAATATGCGAATAGCAGAGGAAAAGTGCAAGGCAAGTGAAAAACCGGAAAATGTATAAATGCCCGCTGGACATCAGACTTCAATGTGATTCTCCGACTCCAACGCCAACTCCGACTGCGACTCCGACTCCGCCCGTGACTCCGACTCCGACTCTGGACGTATATTAAAAATAATGTAAATATTCGCATTCGTATATCCACAATGAAACAACAACAGGACAAAAAAAAAGACTAAAAACTTCTGCAACAGTAACAAAAAGTGAGAGTCACGATTGACTGACCTAAAGATACCCACTGCACACTGGTTCCTGTTGCATGGGGAGGGTGGCCAAGAACACTTCTAGTTGAGGTAGCGACTTGAAACTTAGCACAACATTTTTTTAAATTTATAGTAAGATGATGTAGAAAAATCATTCGGATTGGACCATTATATCATATAGCTGTCATATGAACGATCGGTCTGAAATCAAGTGTTTGTATGAAAAACTTTTTTGTTGTTCGAGATATCTCAACTAACCTGACACAAAATGCATATGGGATGGCCTCATGCATTCTGACCAAATTTGGTCAAAGTCAGACGACTATATCATATAGCTGCCATAGGAAATACATGTGTCTTTTTAAAGTTGAGGCTAGGTTTCCTTTTTGTATATAGCAAGAGCCACGGCACCCAACGGCACTTGAATTTAACATCTAATAATATTCAAATGTTAATTAATAATATACAAAAAGATTTATTGATTGCTGAGTTTTGCTTCATAACGAAATCTCTAACGAAACACAACAAAGACAAACACAGAACGTCCAAAATAACGTACTTAACACAATATTGATTTACACAAAACACAACAGAAAGTACATATAATTTTTGTTGTATAAATATAGTTAATACCTTTATTTATAAAAATTAATTCCTTCCATCGCACAATAACTTTGTTTTATATGCTTTTTTAATTTTTTTATTGACTGCTCTACTAGCAAGTTTCTCACCAAAATAATATCATGCTGTCTTTTTCGATGATATTCTTGAAGAGGACAGTTAGAACAAAACGAAAACAAGAATACAGTTTAATAGCTAGACCAATTATAAAAAAGTGTTGATACATTTAAAATCAAAATTTTAATTTTGACTTTCTTATTTTTGGCCTATGGGAAACTTTTTCTCATATGTACGTATGTTTAATGTAACTTGAAAAATTCGAACGAAAAATCTAATCGAAATTATACAAAACAAAGTGCATTTAAAATAATATTTTATTAATTTTTATTTAACTTAAAATAACTTAAATTCCACAAATTTTTGAAATTCTGTTCTGATCAATTCATTTCCCAATCCATTTCAATGGAATATAACTCCCAACAGATAGATTTATTATCTTACTGTCAACATTAGTTAGTTACTGTCAACATTTAACTGTGTGCTAAGCTGTAAGTTGGGATTATCCGCTGTCATTTATACTAAAGGGTATGGCTTTCGACTACCAATTTCAATATTGGTGCACATGTTACACGTAAATCAAGTATCGACAGCAAAAAATGCCAAATGAATAAGCTTTTCCCTGTGCTTTCTTTTCATTTGTAACTAATAAAATTTAAAAAATATATTCATATAAAAGAAAATAGATTGCATACATGTCTAGCACAATTCTGATTTATTTTTCAGGTTGTTTGTCGATGGACGGAAGTTTATCTTGATTCGGCATGAAATAAATAATTGGAAAAACATTTCTATATTCTGAATTATTCAGCAACTCAATTATTTTGCTCGGTGTCTATTTAATTGCGAAACTGCAATTGTCGGCTGCATGTTGAAATTGTATAAGTTGTAATCGTACTCTTAGTTGTTGTGGGTGGGAGTGGGAGGAGGCAGCTACTAATTAACCAAAAAGTTTCGCAAAATCTAAGCAAGTAATTAACTAAAGCTGCGCTGAGATTTCAATGTTGCCCGGCAATTTTGAGCTTCCCATTTTTTGGGCGAGTATTTTCTCATCTTACGCGATAAAGTTGTGATAATTTAATTACACGCGCAACTCGAAGCTGACGGAGTGAGGATGAAGGATGAAGAGGCAGAGCCACTTTGGTGCCAGTGACAGAGACAGTGAAAAAGACACAGAAAGAGAGAGAGAGTGAGAGAGAGAGTGAATGGCAGTGCTTGAGTTACTGTGGTAAGTAGCAGCAATGTAAATTACGCGTATTAATATCAATTTATAATCCGAATCCAAAACCAAAAAAAGAAAGGCATAAAAAATAGAGAGCATCACATTTTTGCCGAGTCAGGATGCTGCTGACGATGATGCTGCAAATCCGTGATAAATCCTTAAAAATTACTTTTAATTTCGCAGCGGCGAATGCAAAGCCTCGAATTGATGCCTCGTCCTGCTGCACTGAGAACTCTTAGTTGAGTGGGACAGGGACAGGGAGAGAGTGGGGGAGTGAGGCAGATACACGTCTACCCAATTGACTTTGTCTGCTGCGAGAATCTGGCCCGAGTCTCAGTCACAGTCACAGTCTCAAGACCAAGAGGGCCGTGTCTAGATTAAAATAAGTCGAGCGATGAAAATAGATTACGCGCGTATTTTGCGAATGATGCCGCCCAGCAGCAGCAGCAGCAACGTCGCCGTCACCGTCAACAGAGGCGTGAAAAATCCCCCCAATTTAATTTCGAGTTTTCCGACATCGCGATGCCGTCGTCCCTTTGTTTGATTAGTCGATTTTGTGGACTTTGGCGCTAATTGTGCACATCATACACACACACACACCGAGAGAAAGAGAGAGTGTGATTGTGTGTGTGTGTGTGTTGAAATTGCATATAGACTTTGTCAAAGTGTGCGTACACAGGAAAAATATGCAAGGTACAAGCGCAAGAAGGAATCCAAACAGTATTAAATAATTGTTAGTTTGGGATTTTCTTAAGGCAAATAACTAAAATAATTAACTCAGTTAGGGTGCTTTTTATTACTCTAAGCAAATATTTTAATCATAGGAGTGCATTTAATAAATTTTATACTTGAATCACATCTTTTTGTCCTCTTTTTTGGCCACTTTAATGCTGTGGAATTGAAATTTGATGCACTTAAAGTCTTCATTTTATATCCAATTAATCATATCCAATTACATCCAATTAATCAATTTATTATGAGAAGTGTGTTTTATAGAACTCAAAAGCGTCAACACTTAAATTACTGGTGCACAAATATTTTTAATGTTCTCTCCTACATTGTTGCCAAATTTCATAGTGAAATTTATATACTCTTTATGTGACAGTCAATATAATTTTTTATTTATTGGCGCTGCATTGAAAACTTTAAAAATGTTTTTAACAAAATGGGGTTTTTTGAATTATGATAGTCTTGTGGTAAGTAAGCGATATAGGCTTAAAAAAATCCCCAGCTTTTTTTTATATATAAATTTAAGCATGTTTTTTTTGCTGTGCAGTGTGTATGTGTGAAAGTTAAAGGAGGCAGAACCAATGCCGCATCCGCTTATGCTAATCAATTTGAGTTGGCTAACACACACACACATACTCACACTTGCACACACACTCATATTACGCACACTCTCACTCACACACACTCTCTCACACACACACAGTGGTAATACTGTGTTGCCGTTATTTTTGCAATATTTGCATAATTGCTTTTGTTGCTTGCGTTTTGTCGGCTTTTGTGCTCGGTGTTCGCTGCTCGGGTATGTGCCAAATATTTGCACAGTCCCCCCGCCCTCTTTCTGCCCCCACCATCCCCCAGCATCCCCTTGCCAACTCTACGCCTCTGTCTCAATCTCTCTTGCTGCCTACGTGGACGCCTCCGGGTTTTGCGGTCGCGCAATTTTTGGCCAATTTCACAAGTTGCACTCGCGTTGTTGTTGCTGTTATCAGCGTTGTTGTCGCTCTCATTGTTGTTGTTGTTGTTGTTGTCTGCACACATTAACATATTATAATTAGCACGTTTCCACTGTGTCGAGCAGTTGGCGTATTTTATACGCATTGCACAAAAATTTGTATATAACAACACAACACAACACGGCAAAAGGCAACAACTGCCGCAATGCGATTATTGGCAGCATGTCGAGGCGACTTGACGGTGCGGAATATGCCACAGAATGTGGCACGGGCAACGGCAGCGGGCACGGCAGCGGCAACGTCTCGGTTTCTCGTTACTCTCACGGCGATTTTTGGCGCTCCACTTTTCGAAATACGCGACCGCTTGCCAAAATAAAAACACCGAGCAAGTTTTTCTTTTTATGTTTTATTCCTTTTTTTTTGGTGCCATCCCCCCGGCGATGGCCTTCGAACGTGTCAACAGCATCTGTGGTAATGCTGATGTCACGCCAACAACAACAGCAACAACAGGAACAACAAGAAGTACCACCGAACACCACGAGACACTAGACGCTAGACACTTACGACGATGGAGGCTGTTGTCGGCTGTCGGGGGCCGCCATCACCGCGACACGAGCATCCCAAATTGAGCTCACGAATTGAATGTGGCAACCGATGTTGCGACGCGACGATGTTAACGTATCCACTGGTCCCGTTAGACTGACGACTGCCTCAACACACAGGCCACAACACAGAACAAGGAACACGGCTGAGCAGGCGCCACACACAGAACGCAACACACAGCGACAATAGCAACAATGCTGCCAGCTGAGCAAATGTTGCGCTCTCTTTTGTTGACGCTCTCGCGCTCTCTGAGAGAGAGTCAAGTGGCCTAGCAAGCATTTCAACCCCCTCAGAGCAGATGATTAAGTGTCGAGATCGGTGCGATTAAAAGTCAGCAAATTTTGATAAAACAAATTGATTGATATTCGAATTTCACAATTAAAAATAAAACTTTATTGCTGATTTGCATTTAATAAAGATTTTTTTTATTTCAGCTTTAATTAAATTTTATTTTACTAAAATATATGTATACCAAATTCCTTTATCCT